>CM021100.1:837461312-837601221 GCA_007115665.2 Sequoiadendron giganteum | reverse complement strand
GAGAAAACCTCATGGGAAAAAGCTCTACTCCAAAAAGAGAAGAAGAAAGCCAAGAAGAGACATCACTGAAGCAGAAGAAGCTGCAAACAACTGTTGAAAGATGACTGCTATGGTGTTGAAGAACCTCCACTGAAGATAGGATGATCAAGAACAAGAAGACAATAATCTGCATAAGTGCCCATACGACACTACTCGAATCAGATGGCAAATAAAGGCAAACACCTGGAATGAAGATATAGATGGCACAAGAACCAATAGTCTGAAACACTGATCAACTGAGAATGGAAGATTCCTTCCAAGGAAAAACCAAGGAAGCATTAGCATGAATAGGATAATACCCCCCCATAATGGTGAACTGGGAGCCTGACAGATCAACTGAAATGGTGTGCAACACCTTGTAGTGCATGAAGAAAAAGATACAACATCTGAAAGTGCACAAGAGCACCAAGAATCAAAAGTGGTTTGCAAAACAAAGCACACATGCATGAGTCGAACTGCAGGATTCATGGTCGTCATGGAGGGCCACTCACCGGACAAAGGTGTGATGGAAAACAAAGGAAAACTACACAACCCCCCATGGTATGGATTCAATGTCATCGTGGAGGGATACTCACCGGACAAAGATGTGATGGAAAAACAAAGGAAAACTACACAACCCCTCATGGCACTTTATAATATCAGTGCGAGTACAAAATATGGCACAACCTTATGTGCAAAATCTCCAAAAGATGCATGTACAATAGTGTGGCACTTTATCTCAGTGCGTTTACATAAAAGATAGCTTACAAATGATGCTCAAAATGTCCTTAAAGGACAAAATGCTAGACATACATGAAGAATAGCCAAGAACAAAGCATCCCATGCAAACAAAAATTTTCCAAGAGCAAATATGTCCAGGTAATCCACCAGAGTGTGAAAACAAAAATAACTGAATAAAAGATACCTGGAGTGAAATCTGGAAAAATGGCATGGATAAAACTGAAGAGCTCTAAAATATGGTTCCAACGCCGCTGAGATTGTGAAAAACGGAGAAACGGATCAAAAGTTATGAGCTTGAGACTGAAAGAAGCCCCTTTGTCTTCAACTGGTTGTAGAATGCACCAACAGAAAAATCACTGAAAAATAACTACTCCATCAGAAAATTGGGATCGCCAACTTTCCAGTGATATCTCGTTTGCCAATTTTCGACACCATGGCGGAAAGTTATGGAAAAAAGAAAAAATTAGCTTGATTAGGGCATTGTGGGGTACATCAAATGCTAACCGGGCACAAAAGTGGAGCCCCTGGGTGCTAGCCCTCGGTCGGCCATATGACCGCGGGCGGCTCAAATGCAAAAAATAAACCCGCCACCAGGCGGGTGGCAGGTGGGCTGGGCGGAGGTGGCAAAAGGCGACGACACCGCCCCTAGGGTGGAGCCCCCTGCAGAGGAACCCGCGGGTGTTGATGTGACCGCGACAGAAGGCAGAGGGGGCTCGGGGTTTAGGGAACCGGCAGTGGGAAGCGGTGGGGCTGCGGATGGGACAGCCAGCGGGTGGCAGAATAGAAACCGACAGGCGGACCGACGAGGCCGACAAAAATTGTCAGAGGGTCGACGGAGGACGATGGGGTGGGCAGGTACAACTGGCCAATAGGGGTACCCTGCAAAACAATAAATGCCTCCCCAAACAGTCCGCAAAAATCAAACCCACATATAATATGCCCAAAAAAATATATATTTTTTTAAAAATATTTGCAAATAGCAAAATATTTAATAAAAAATCTGACAGAAATATATGCAGAACATAAAAAAATAAATAATTTTTTATTCTGCAAAATCGTACCCGGCCCTGGGTGGGCCGTACGGCCGCCCAGGTAAAAAAATTTTGCCTCAAATTTTGACTTTGTCCAAAATGGACGAATGGACACTCGATTCAGGGGTTTTTGACTACTGCGGACGCAATGGCGATGTCCGTTTGAGCTGAAAATGCTTCAAAATTGCAGGTGTGCCCTAGATCAAGAAAACAAGCCCCAAACCCTTGAAGCTCCAAGAATCTTCACAACAAGAACAGGAAGCAGCAGGTGTGGAGCTCTGATACCATGTAGGAGTTGAGAAAATACAACACCACAAACCTCGAAGATCACCTGCATGCAAATAACCTGTCACAAAAGAAGAGATGGAGACAAACAAGTAAGGGTTCTCTGAAAACTAAAAATGTATATATCAGAGAGAATGAGAGAATGAATTGATATGAAATACAATGGGATCAATCCTTATAAAAAGGAGATCATGCAAACCCTAATAAAACCCTAATAGGAAAAACCCTAATAAAAGCCTTAATAGGATAACATTTAATAATTAATATAATTATTAAATGTCGCTATATGCAAACTAACGTGAAATCTTAAGAAGGGAATAAAGGTAACTTAATCAACATAATTAAGTTAAGACCTTTACTCTAACAAGAGATAGCCTTGGTGATATTGGCAGCACGATGGACCATGGAGTTGCTACAACAATAGCCAATTCTGATCCATTGAGAGAGGTATGGAATAGATTAGTTTATTTGACACTACATTTTCTCTTTTATGTTCTATTATAGAAATTTTTCTCGATAATTTTTTGTATTTTAATTTCTATCTTCATGGTTGCTACAAGTGGTTATCACTCTAGATCGTGGACATGGTGATGCTGTAAATGTGCATGATGACTATATGTATGTGGTAAGCGATTATATATTTTTTTGTATGCCATTCCACAATTCAATTTATATATTTTAACATCTTTACTTTTAATTGTATCAGTTGAAGGTCTAGAGTGAAGAGAGGAGGAGTAGCGAGCGTGTTCGAAAGACTAGAGAAGTAATAGTCACTCCATCCAACTAAATTTTGAAGGCAACACAAGATCTATTTCCTCCCTCATGAGGGAAATGGCTATGTATTAGTGTTGCTTGTTGTATGCCTATGTGGCATTTTGGAACATATGTTTTGTACTATTGGTATATATACGTGATATTTTATGTCCATATAGCTCCTTTGTACTAAGCCTATATTTTTTTTTTGGATATATTTATAATCTTTTATCAATATATATCATTGTATAGCCTTTCAAATTTTTGATTAAAGAAACTCTTATTTTGCTACTACCGTTCTTGAATGATATATCATACATATCGTGTAAGTTGTATGCTTGAATGTTGTAGGCATGGATTTTGTTTACATCTAATGCTTAATTAATTACTATTGAATGCTCAATAAGCCCCATCTAAAGTGTATTGTATAAATAAGCTCCATTCGTGGTGGTTGTATCCTTTGGAATGCTTCAATTACTTGTGCCTCACTGATGTAGAGGCAAGGAGGCTCAAACCCAATCAATCTGGCAACCTAAATTCAAGGGGATCCTAAAAATATTAATACAACCTATTTTGAGCAATCTACACAACCTCAAAGCCCCATCAAACCAAACTCTTCATTCAACACCTTACCCAACAATCCACCCTTATATCACTCAAAACCCGGTCCAAGCCTCATTTCTCCCAACCTTTCCAAAACACCTGACCATTTAAAGGTGGATTAAGATACCCTTTTCAAGTTTACACAACATATGCCAAAACCAATAGTAACTCTTTTCGACCAACATGAACTTTCAATACACATCCCTCGCTCTAGGCTTCATAATTAGGGCTAATTTCCAAAGGAACCCCCTCACAAACTCACCTTCAAACCAAGGAAACTTGAAACAGTCTTAGGGATGCTCACCAAACTCAGGATTCTCCCATTTTAAGAGCCCCAAGAACTTGTTCTATTCCTCTACTCACAAACCCTCCTAAACCTTCACAAAAATAAGGGTTTTAAAGAAACTCATAACTCCAGACCTCTCCCAATCCTTCCAAAGGTCCAAAAACCCCACAATACCTTTTCCCTAACTTAAAATACAGTCACAATCCCATTTCTTTCAATATTTCTCATATTCACTACTTGAGTTCCTTACTTTCATGGTAGAAACACCCTTGAACAACATTAGAACTTTACACCCCACTAAGTTTATTCATTCTCTCAGCCTCCAAAGTATTCATACACCAAACTAATCATGGTATAGGACAATCCAGTGAGCCAAAGGGTCAAAATAGTAGGTGGATTGGCTAATGTGTCATGGTGTTACCCTCAAAACGGTCCCTAACATAGAAAACAAAGAAGTAACCAAGTTTGTTGATCCCACACACACCAACGATGGATTTAAACCTTCATAACAGAAGTAAAGAGATTAAACACATATGAAATCAAGTATCCAAAGCCTCAAGTCATGATAGACTTGTGTAGGCCTATGCAAGGCAAAGAAAATTTAGGAAAACAAAGAAAACCAGTGATCAATGTTTTCAAAAGTATATTTTCTTATTAGAAACTGAACAAAATCAACCCTCAACTCAGGGTATTAAAGCAATATATCTTGATACCACCTTCCAACTACCCCTTGAGTTGATCAACCACCATAACCACCCTTTGTTAGACTTCTAAGATGGCAATTTGCCAATTTTTCTCTTAATTACCATGCATTCACAACTTGATTTAGCAAATACCACCTAATTGACCTATTAAACCTTTTAAATATAATTGCAAGGTATTTACATAGCATATAGAGATATAGAGAGCAAATAAAATAAATATTTTAACTAATGAATTGTAAGAAATGGATTTTTGTAGTTTATATTCATGTTGTTGATTACATTGCATTGCACATCTTTCAAATTCAAAGAATTACTTCACTTTGTATAACTAATAAGTAGATGCTGATAGATGCCAAAAATTTAATTGCAATATAGTTTGTACAAATTTAACCTAAGGATCTATACAATTTCTTCACATTGCATAACTAATAACTAGTAGCAGCTGCTAATTGCATTTTATTATCATGGCATTCTATGAGAACAAATTTCTTTGAGATATTTTTTCAAATAGTTCCCTGCCTTGTCTATGTTACCACATTTTTCATACATGTCTACCAAAGCATCTTCTCAAATAGTTCAGTGCCTTGTTTCTATGGCTAAAATCCTTAAAAAATTTATATTGAACAAGCTATGGATGCTTAAAAAAATATCAAAAGCATAATAGTAAGCAATAGCATAGACAAGGCAGTGAACTATTTGAAAAAATGCATCAAAAAAATTGCTTTGAAATGATCAATTTATTTGTGCTTTCACTCTTCTTTAACATTGTATATCTGCTCCTTTTGGTTTTTGATTTGTGTGATGGTAGACCAATGTTCAAGCCCTATGTACAATCTCAATTGGTATTTATTGTGTTGGTCTTAGCAATAAAAATCTTTTGGAGAATAAATCGGCAAACCAAATAAAATAAAATGGAGAGAAAATAAAATAAATAGTTTAACTAATGAAATGTAGAAAATAGATTTTTGTAGTTTATATTCATGCATTGCGCATCTTTCAAACTCAAATCATCACTTCAGATTGCATAACGAATAACTAGATGTTGATAGATGACAAAATTTCGATTACAATATAGCTTTTTATGAAGTCAACCTAAGCAGTTATGCAATTGCTTTACATTGCATAACTAATAACTAGGAGCAACTGCCAATTGCTTTAGCTTGTCATGGCATTCCATGAGACCACATTTCTTTGAATCATTTTTCAAATAGTTCATTCCCTTGTCTATGCTATGACATTTTTCGTATATGTCTACCAAAACATTTTATCGAATAGTTCATTGCCTTGTTGCTATGGCTAAAAGCCTAAAATAGATGCTTTCGAACAAGCTATGGATTCATGGAAAAAATCTATCAAAGCATAATAGTAAGCAATATCATAGACAAGGCATTAAATTTTTTGAAAAAAATGCCTCAAAGAAAAGTGGTCTCATGGCACTGATGGAATGCCATGACAAGCCATAGACAAGGCAGTGAACCGTTTGAAAAGTTGCCTCAAAGAAATGTGGTCTCATGGTGATGCAATGTCATGCTGAATGCCTATGGTAATGGACTGTCATGGCATTCCATCACAATGGGAACACATTTCTTTGAAGCATCTTTTCAAACAGTTTACTGCCTTGTCTATGGTATGACATTTTTCATACATATCTACAAGAGAATTTCATCAAATATTTCATTGCCTTGCTGCTATGGCTAAAAGCCTAAAACAGGTGCTTCTGAAAAAGCTATGGATGCTTGGAAAAAATATGTCATAGCATAATAGTAAGCAATAGCATAGACATGACACTAAATTATTTGAAAAAATGCCTCAAAGAAAATTGGTCTCATGGTGATGGAATGCCATGACAAGCCTATTAGAACCATAAATTTTCCATTAAAAATAAGGCCTTTTTGCCCATTTAAACCCATTATTTTCCTATATTTTTTCATAAATATTCATTTCATCACCCTCCACAATGCTAAAATACCTTATACCTTTCACCGTCGCCATACTTTTTGTGGTCTATGTCATTTATTGCTATACCACAACCTTTTGCAAAGTGGCTCGTGGTATCACGGTGGCGGTTAAGTGTAGTCATGGTGATTGTTACTGCTACACCATAGATAGTCTTTAAGCTGGCCATAGTGGCACGGTAAATAATTAGTCAAGTCAAATAAGCAACACAGTTGGCGGATGGTCAACAAATGTTTATCGTGCAACTGCGAATAGTCCAAGAGAAAACCACAATAGTGTGGTGGGTAGTGAGATAGCAACGAGGAAGCGGTTAGAAGGAGGCACCGTGGTACTGCACGGGGTTAGAAAGAATACCACGGTAATGTGGTAGATGGTGAGGGAAGTGGCTACTAGTCACACTATGGTACCTTCGACAATTAGGAAGTAGACCGTGGTATGACTGTGTAAGGAGATAGGGCGGAGGCAACAGACAAAACAGTTACTCCTACACCACAGCCAGATAGAAAGAAAATCACGGTGGTGCGGTGGGTGGAGGTAGCAGTCAATAGCGGTCACCACACAACCACAGGGTGTAAGCGTGAAGGTCACGATAGCATGGTGGAAGACGTGGAGCTGTCAATGTTAGAGCACCGCGACATCAAGGGAGGAAAAAATAAAGATGGTGGTGAAGCGGTAAATATAAGGGAAAGTTTTGCATATAAAAAGAAATATTAAGAGTGGCTAAAATGTTAAGGTAAAAATGAAAATGCAAAATTATGTAAAAATATTTAATTTTCCAATGAGGCAACTCAATTAAATATTTTAATTTTTTTCAATGAATTAAAGCAGTTGTAATAGGAAATTGAACAGTCATGACCCTTGGTATGAATTGTATACATATTTTGAAAAAATCAATTGAAAGGGGACAAGAGTTAGAAGTTAGATTTTGGCAGAAAATAAAAACTAGGAAATGGAAATAATGTACAGAATTTTCTTGAAGCAAATCAATGGAGAAACTGTTTAAACTAGTGAATTATTTATGGTGTTCAGTTGTTATGTTGTATTAATTTATATTCTTTATCTGTTTGTCTCCAACTTGAGATTTTTTATCATTTAAATCAGTATATCAAGTATATTTTTGATTTGTCAAAACATATTCCCATTTTGTGTGATTTAATTAACTAGCGTTTGCAAGTCAGAATTAAATTATTTTAAATAAGTCACAGTGATTTAAGAATTTATTTTGGATAATTAAAGAATAACTAGGCTAGGAAAGTATTCCAGCATAATTTATGCAAGTCATGAATTTAGTGAAGTTATATGCCAGTCAAAGAATTTAAAAGTACCTAGCAACTTGAATTAAGCCAGAGAGGGAGACACATACAATTTTTTATTTTTGACTCCATTGCCCATGTGGATAGAAGGCACTGATCTCTCACAACCCAGAGAATCGATTTCATAAAAAATAACATTTTCAAATCCTTTCTTTTATGCAGTAGGAGTAGTAGTCATGATTTTATCTATTCACTTCCAATTGCCATTGTGAATAGATTGATTGAGCAGGAAATATATTTCAAATGTGCAACATACACATAGGTGCACCCACCTAGGTTTAGCAGAGCTTGAAGAGAAGGAGGTACAACTGCATCAATTGGCCTTGTACATTGGCCAAAAGTGTTGTAAGATCTTGGAAAACTCTTCTAGTTAAAACCTGCATTTTTGAGAACCAACAAAGCCATAGACAAGGCAATGAACTGTTTAAAAATATGCCTCAAAGAAATGTGGTCTCATGGTGACGAAATGCCATAATGAATGCCTATGGTGATGGACTATCATGGAATTCCATCACCATGAGAACACATTTCTTTGAGGCATATTTTCAAATAGTTCATTGCCTTGTCTATGGTATGACATTTTTCATACATATCTACTAGAGAATTTCATCAAATAGTTCACTGCCTTGCTTCTATGGCTAAAAGCCTAAAACAAGCACTTTTGAACAAGCTATGGATGCTTGGAAAAAATATATCAAAGCATAATAGTAAGCAATAACATAGGCAAGGCAATGAATCTTTTGAAAATATGCCTCAAAGAAAAGTGGTCGCATGGTGATGGAATGCCATGACAAGCCATAGACAAGGCAGTGAACTCTTTGAAAATATGCCTCAAAGAAATGTGGTCTCATGGTGATGGAATGCCTATGGTGATGGATTCTCATGACATTCCATCACCATTAGAACACATTTCTTTGAGGCATATTTTCAAACAGTTCACTGCCTTGTCTATGGTATGGCATTTTTCATACATATCTACTAGAGCATTTCATCAAATAGTTCACTGCCTTGCTGCTATGGCTAAAATCCTAAAACAAGTGCTTTCAAACAAGCTATGGATTCTTGGAAAAAATATATCAAAGCATAATAGTAAGCAATAGCATAGACAAGGCAATGAATTGTTTAAAAAATGCCTCAAAGAAATGTAGCTTCATGGTGATGGAAGGCCATGACAAGCCATAGACAAGGCAGTGAACTGTTTGAAAAAATGCCTCAAATAAATGTATTCTCATGGTGATGGAACGCAATGACAATAATCACCATGAAACCGCATTTTTTTCAAACATTTTTTCAAACAATTCACTGCCTTGTCTATGCTACAACTTTTTTCATGCATGGCTACCAAAGCATTTTGTCAAACAGTTCATTGTCTTGCTTTTATGGCTAAAAGCCTAAAACAAGTGATTTCGAACAAGCTATGGATGCTTGGAAAAAATATATTGAAGCATAATAGTAAGCAATAGCATAGACAAGGCAGTAAACTGCTTGGAAAAATGCCTTGAAGAAATGTGGTCTCATGGTGATGGAATAACATGACAAATGCCTATGGCTATGGATTGTCATGGAATTCCATCACCATGAGACCACATTTCTTTGAGACCTAATTTTAAATGTAAACCATGAAGCATTACAACTAATTTTAAATGTAATATACACATTTAATTGAGGCATATATTAAGGAATATACATATTTGAATGTATTAATTTCTCATAATTTTAGTATATCAAAAAATACACTAGGTCAATGACAAATATTACAATAGTGATGGAAGAACATCTTGAAGATCTTCCTATTTTTCAATACTTGTAGCAATACATGCAGGGAATAATCCTCCCATTTCCAACACAGATCATGAAATATATTGTACTTGAAAAGAAACAAAAAGAGTTGCTTCCCAGTTTCGTTTTTCCATTCCACCTCAGCTGGCCCAACTATTTGCATTCCAAAAAACCTAAAAAATCCTCTCAATCTTAGACATAGACTCACATAAAAATCATTAAAAGAGAAATAACTAAATATTGTCAGTCATACAACTGACAAGACCTACTACAAACTTCATACATGCTAGATAAGGAGGTCAATTGTAGGTCCTACAATGGTGATGTTCCCCTTCGCTACTTTATCATCTCTCAATGACCCTACATATAAATTTCAAATATATCATTCAGAGGCTTAACATAAAACATGTAGCATATAAGAATCCAATAAATGTAAGAGATGGAAAAGAAAGAGAAGATTGACAACCAGAAAATGCACCAGCAACCGATGTTTCTCATACCACTAAACACTTGCACCACCAACCAATGTTGTTATTTTCTTATATACTATGACAAGCTTTAGTATTACCTATAGTCACAATCAGGAAATGATCAATGACAATCGTAAATGCATATGACATCAAACAATAATTGTGAAAAATCCTTATTGCAAGGTGTTGGTCCAAAAGAGTGATCAATAACATGACTTTACAAATTCAATGTGCATACTTACAAATCAATTCAGTGAACCATCTAGGTCTACTCTAGTCTTTATTGTGTCGAGTATTGCCTTGTGGTTAGACTCACACACTTTCCACAAGTTATTTTTTGCAAGTGTGCCCTTATATTTGATCAAATGAGCATTGGTGGTGATGATAAGGTTCAAATAGTGAAGAATTTTTTGATGCGTGTCGAAGTCCTCAAACAAACTAATTACAATATTCTTAACTGGATACCTTTGAAGCCATGTTCTAGTAACAAACATTGAACTTGTAGGATATTCTATGTTTTCTCCATCTATAACTGGGGACTCCAATTTATTTTTGGCCTCGATACAATGACGCAGGTAATAATATATACCCTCTTCATTGTCTTCCTCTGCAATCACCGCATAAACGTGTCCTCCATTGATATGTTCATCTTGTTAGATTTATTTACTGAGCAACATAATAAAACTTGTAAGATATATTACCTGGTTCTAGTAGGTCCGATTATTGTGTCTATGTGATTTGTAGAGTTGTTGGGAGCTTATAAGTGTCAAGTGGGGTTAGACTTCTTACAAACCATTCGTCAACCCACTCTGTTGACTCGCAATCATTCCATGATTGAAGTGTACATGTATAACAAAAGCATGCCATCTTCCTTATATGGATAGTCCATGTACCTGCATTGGAGCTTCTAAAAGAGTGTAGCTCACTCGATCCTGTTAGTGTACAACAATCCTCATATTTTGCAATTTCAGTATCATCTACTAAATGAAAAAATATATGAACTAAATAATTACCTTCACTACCTAGACCCATTGCACCATTGCACCACTAGACAATTGATATTGCATCTGTCAACTTTACACTGTTTGTGTACTTTAACTCTTCTTGTACTAGGGCTCTTTTGATACATGCACCTTCTCCATCATTATCCCCCTTTCCATGCCCGACCTCTGAGAAGTTCCACATATGTTGAACACCACTAATCCTATGCATCCTTCTCAACTAGTAAAACATTCTCACATTCTTGAATTGTGATGTAAAATTATCTGACCATATGATATGTTGAATAAATGATATGCCCCTGCTAACCAAATCAGCATAGAACATATGAAAGAAACCTTGAACAAACTCTGTAGAATGTGTACGACCATCACTGATGTAAAAGTGATACTCCCTCAATAATTTCCTATTTTCCGCTGTACTATCATTTACATGAATGAATGCTATATGCACAAATATAGCAACATGCACAGAGTTGTAGTACTGTGATTACAGCTCATTTTGTGGTTGTAGTGTGTAGTTCTCAGTGAAGTCAGCAAATGAAACAATATGACGAAGTAGAAATGTGTCCTTGCATAGCTTGAACTATGAGTCCAACCATTGTGCTTTGTGTGTATGCATTGCATAATCATAAATCACCTGATCATGAAAAATTCCCATAAAGTGATACACTAGAATCTTATCATTGACCAATTCACACTTATTTTCTTCTTTCCCATCTTTTAGACTGTATACCACTATCTTATATTTACCAAATTCCACAATTTTGTCTCCAATTGTGTGTGTACTAGCCATGTGTTGGAAAATTGGAAAATGTTGCATGCCACCACAATGATCACATGTGCCATCCAAACATGATTTTTTGTAAAAACTTTGACCATCCTCTCTTTCACATAAAATGGAAGACAAAAATTTCCTTGACGATTTAGGTGGAGGCATTATGTTACATTCCTGCAAAAAACTGTCAGTATGCATATCTAAAAATATACATCGATAAACATCATAATGGTTAGAAAACTCAATATGAACCCTAAAACAACAAGTAGTGCATGTGTGATTTATTTTGACATAAAAAGGATTTGGCATTTCAAAATACCTTTGACATATTTTAGTTTCAGGAAACATCTATACAAAATCAGCAAAAAATTGGGTTTGAGCGGTATCCAAATAATGCATTGGATGTGGCTCATGGTTTTTACTACCAATTCTCCTTCTTACAATATCTATTTGATTAGGAGAGGTCCTTTTGTTATCCTTCCAATAATTCACAATTAAAGATCTCAAGACTTGAGCAATTCTTGTGTCTTTCCATGGAAATCTACCCGAAAATGCACATAACTCATTGCTATTTGGATCCTCCACTGTTTCATGCCTTCCTTTGGCTCTCATTAGAGATGATATAATTATTTTTAAAGACTTACATTCCTTTGTAAGGTTCACCTTGTTCCTTGTTTGGCAGCTTAAAAGTGTTGTTGTCCTCACGTCGTGTGGCACAACTATCCTTCGTGTGTGAGGCAGAACCCACCCTCTCGTATGCACTCATCAAGTTCTTTACAATGGAATTTTCACTTAATTCATTCAAAAATCTTAGCCCAAGAGCCTTCATGGTGGGCCTAAATTTGAGTTGCCTCATCGTTTCAACAAATAGTTGGAATCTTCCACCATCACTTAGCTTCACAAGAAACAAACTCCATATCCTTTGTGCATAGCTTTGACATGTATGTTTTGGAACCTTATTAGGCATCCATTTCAAAAAACTGGAATCAATATCAATAAAAAATGTAGGTTGTCTATGCAAAAATCTAGGAGGATTTCTCAAATGCAGATTTGTGTCAATATTGGGAAGGTCAACAACATCGGGGATAGATCATGTACCTTCAATTAGAGGTGCAATTGATGAAATACCTTGAGGTTGACATGTAAACGATGTTGTACCTCCAACTTGAGATGTCATTTATGGAGTGCCTTCAAATAGAGATGTGTTTGCTACTGTACTTTCAAAACACAATGCTTTTGATGGTGTGTCTTCAATTGCAGATGTGATTTCCGATGTACTTGGAAAACCACATGTTGTTGTCACTATGTCTTCAACTAGAGATGTGCATTGAGCTTCACCTATGGTTGATGATGTGCCCCCAACTTCTGTATCAATTCCTGTCCTTCCACAAACTTTCCTCATTCCTACCCTTTGCTTTTCCAATTTGACATCTCTCTTAGATTGCACGGGAATTTGTGGTTTTATGGGTTGCAATTCCTTTGCTTCATGAGCTACATTTTTTTATTCTCTTCTCCTTGCATTTTTAGTTGCATTTTCTTCTAGTGTTAGAGGCTTCGGTCGTTTCGTCAGCATGAACTTCAATGCTACATGTTCACAAACACACATAGAACATAAGTAAGTAATGCATTTTACAAAAATATTGATATCATTGATTACATTGCATTGAATATGAAACACACCAAAGCATTTTATGAAAGAAGGCAATGAGAATTTTGGAATTATCAAACATTTCTATGCTACACAATATTTTTCATACAACATGGAGTTAGATATTTGCAGGGTTAGATATTAGAGTAGGTATTTTGAGTGTGTTTAAAGATTTGGCAAAGTACCTAGAGGTTGATGTAGTACATGTAGGGATCCACAATGAACTTGTTCAAAGATTTAGAGGAAGGCTCTTAATAGACTTACACACAACTTGATCACTTAACTTACCAAGAAACAAAATTTTTGCTACAGAGAGGGGTGGAAACCATTCAATACAGCATATCAATGAGAATCAATTAGATTCCAAAGCAAAACCAGATGTTCAACTAAAAATCCCAACTTCTACCAAGCTTTCCCTTGTACCATAGGTAACCTGGTTCAAGGGCCTTTTCACAAAGATTTTCCAAAACACTTGACAAACTTAGGGATGATTAAGATACCCATTTGCAAGTTATAAAACATAGGTAAACCCCAACATCAACTCGTTTGGACCAACATTGACTTCCAATAGATCCTTCTTGGAAAAGGTTATTCAATTGGCCAAATTTACAAAGAGAGTACCTTTTAAGCACTACATCTTCACTCAAAATCCTCAAACAAAAGTATTTTATGTGTCAAAACCTCCAATTTCCTAATTTTTTCCCAGGTCCAAGACCTCTAGACCCCTAATACACCAAACCCTCAATTTCAAGAAAAAATACTTGGGGTTTTAATTAAACTCCTATCTCTTGGACCTTCCAGACCCATACAAAGCACCAAACACACTTACCAGACCCTACACATGGTGAATAATACATTACATGGACATTCCTTCCCACATTTTGTCAAAAAACCACTTGAAGGCCTAATTTTCACCATGAAAAGACCTTGCTATAGTCCTAGAACATCATCCCAAACACACAACCTTGACCCCAAAATATTGTAAATAGTTTAGCCATGTATTTTAAAAGTTAGAGGACCCATTCTAGAATTTACAGTAGGCAGAAAAAGTGTAATGGGTCGAATTACATAATGAAACCCCTCAATCCAAGAACACTATGAAAGTAGGTAGCAACTGTAAAAATAATATAACTTTATCTATACAAAGAGTTAGAACCTCTAATTAGATGAAAATGAAATCTAATTCATTAATCTACAACATCCAATTGGTTTCATACCATCTTAGAGTTCGTAGAGTCTGTACAACAACAAGAAAAGTGAGAGAAACCAATAAATTTCTAGAAAATAGCGTTCTTCTTGATAAAAAATGGGGTACAAATCATCAACAACCTCTCCTTCGAGGAATTGAAGGTTATTAAATGTATTTTTATTTCATTCCAACTCCCTTGAACTTTACAAATTTTGCACTTTTAGCAACTTTTCTGACTGGATTTAGCCAAATTGCAAGCTATGACACAACTAGAATCCCTTAGCTCCAAATGCATTATAAAATGGTCTAATTGACCTCACTGAACACAATATACTCAACATTAACTAAAATACTAGCATTTGACCATGCTCACTAAAAGATGACATTTTTGACAAAATTGAGCTCACAAGGTGCTCTTGGACCAAAGGCCTAGAACCCTGATTTTGAAGTTGTGGACCTTTTGACTAGCATTATTGAACTTGAACTTTATAAAGGTTATGATGAAAAATTCATGGATTAGAGTTTCTAGTAATATTGAGTTTATTTCATTCTATTAGGAGTGACTGTTGTATGAATACAATATTTCGAGCAATAGACTTACATATGGTGGGTTTTGTTAAAATATTCCACAGGTTTGGAATGGTAGTCATCTTGAAAAGCATAGCTTGTTATTTATGGATGATCATTGTTTTGTTTTAGATGTGAATTGGTCGTTTCAGCATTCATTGAGGTTTTTGAGATTGAAGATTGTTTGAATCTGATCTAATTAAATGATTGTTGAAGGTTTTTACTCCTTGCTCTGCATCATTTACCTAGGGTATAAGTTGCTGCCACCTAAATGAAAACTAGAGAATCTTGTGTTTATTTTTCTCAAAACCAAATTTTTGATTGTCAACAAAGTCATGAAGAATATGAATTCAAAGAAGGGTTTGTGATGCTATATCTTATAATTATTCACTATTTCTTTGGCAATGAGGTAACTTAGAAAGACAAGAAGCATTCTCAATTACACAAAATTTCCCATTTTTTTTATTTATTAGAAAGGTAAATGGTATGAATAAATGGAAACTTGCATTGACAATTATGTCAACTCACTTGAATTTATCTAAGCACATGTTCAATGAAGGTGATTTTTTTATGGAACAAAAGAATTAATGGACACTTGCATTAACATTGATGAAAGCTATTAGGTTTTCCAAATTAGATGAAAACAAAAGTTTTCCAAATTAATTGAAAAAGAATGAAATACAGTGAATTGCACTAGCCATGCTAGAAATGGACTACTATAAGCAATGCAAATAGAATTCATAGGTAAATTTATGTTGATTAAATGTCAAGTTTTTAATTTTTTTGTTCTTCAAACTCATAAAAATTGAACTTTTTTATGCAAATCCCATCTAATTCAATGTTGAATTCTATGTCTAATTGTTATGATTAATAAAATCATTAAGGATATTTAGTTTATATTTTCAAAAGCAAACAAATATACTAAATATAAAAATTTCAATTTACCAAAATGAATATATTACCTCAAATAATGTAAAATGATGTAGAAACTTCAAAATGTCTTCTTCTATGTTGTCTACCATACAAATTGGTGGTAAAGAGGTACATATCAAGCATAGATTGGTACAATATGAATTCAACTGCATAAAAAAAGGTGTTTCTGACTCTGATAAAGTGTTGAACCAAACAACTTCATGAGAATGTGGGCTTGAATCATGGGGTCAAGCCTTATTTTATCGTTTCAAGGTACAACACATTTGGCGCTCTCCAAATTTGGCGATCACCAAATATGCTATTTTGAAAAGGAGATACTTGAGAGAGAGGGAGAGAGATAAAGTGGGAGAGAGATAGAGGGAGTGAGAGAGAGGGAGGGAGTGGGAGAGATGGAGAGAGAGGGGGTAGGAGGGAGAGACTTGGGAGAGGGAGTGGGAGAGGACATGTGAGGGAGAAATATAAGAGAGAAAGGGAGAGAGGGTGGGAGGGAGACACTTGAGAGAAGGAGACGTAGTCAAAGTAAGAAAGAGGGGGTGGGAAGGATAAACCTAAGAAAGTAGGGTGGG
Source organism: Sequoiadendron giganteum (assembly GCA_007115665.2). Classification (NCBI taxonomy): domain Eukaryota; kingdom Viridiplantae; phylum Streptophyta; class Pinopsida; order Cupressales; family Cupressaceae; genus Sequoiadendron; species Sequoiadendron giganteum. The sequence goes on along the minus strand of CM021100.1, from coordinate 837,584,603 downwards.
AGGTAAGTGAGGCCTAACAAAGAGGGATTGTCAGAGAGGGAATTCGATTGAAACTGATTAGTGTAGGTAGCATGGAAGGAAGTGAGACCCAAGAGAGACAAACTTGAGGGGGAAATAATTTATTAAGTTATACAATGGGGAGGAAGGCCTTAGAGAGGGAATGTGAGAGAGATAGAGGGAGGGAGAGAGAGAGGGAGGGAGTGGGAGAGAGAGAGAGAGATGGGATAGGTGGGAGAGACTTGAGAGAGAGAGAGGGGAGCGAGAGGGAGAGGGTGGGAGGGAGACACCTAAGAGAAGGAGAGGGAGTCAAAGTGGGAGAGAAGGGGTGGGAAGGAGAGACATAAGAAAGTAGGGTGGGAGGTACAAGTGAGGCTTGGCAGTGAGGGAGTCAAAGTAGGAGAGAGGGGGTGGGAAGGAGAGACCTAAGAAAGTAGGGTGGGAGGTAAGTGGGGCCTAACAGAGAGGGATTATGAGAGAGGGCATTGGAGTGACACTGATTAGTGTAGGTATCATGGGAGGGAGTGATACCCAAGAGAAATAGACTTGAGAGGGAAATAATTTATTTAAATTTATATGGTGGGGGGGGAAGACCTAAGAGAGGGAGTGGGAGAGAGATAGAGGGAGTGGGAGAGGGAGGGAGGGAGTGGGAGAGAGAGAGAGGGGATAGGAGGGAGAGACTTGAGAGAGAGGGGGAGGGAGAGGGCGTGGGAGGGAGAAACCTAAGAGAGAGAGGGTGGGAGGGAGACACCTAAGAGAAGGAGACATAGTCAAAGTGGGAGAGAGGGGGTGGGAAGGAGAGACCTAAGAAATTAGGGTGGGAGGTAAGTGAGGCATGACAAAGAGGGATTGTGAGAGAGGGAATTGGAGTGACACTGATTAGTGTAGGTAGTATGGGAGGGAGTGAGACCCAAGAGAGAAAAACTTGAGAGGGAAATCATTTATTTAGTTATATGGTGGGGGGGGGAAGACCTTAGAGACTGAGTGGGAGAGAGATAGAGGGAGTGAGAGAGAGAGGGAGGGAGTGGGAGAGAGAGAGAGGGGGGGGCACTGGAGTGACACTAATTAGTAGAGGTAGCATGGGAGGGAGTGAGACCCAAGAGAGACAGACTTGAGAGGGAAAGAATTTATTCAATTATATGGTGGGGGAGGAGATCTAAGAGAGGGAATGGGAGAGAGAGGGATTGGAACCCATAAATCATGAACCCTATACCATTAACCCTTAAACCCTAATCCATCAATCCCCATACCCTCTTAATCCCTCAACCCTTAAACCCTAATACCTCAACCCCTCTACAATCTTAATCTCTCAACCCTTAACCCTCAACCCTTAAACCATAATCCCTCAACTCTTATACCCTCTTACTACCTCAACCCTCTACCCTTAACCATTAAACCCTAATCCCTCAACCCCTATACCCTCTTAATCCCTCAACCCTCAACCCTTAACCCTTAAACCCTAATCCCTCAACCCTCATATCCTCTTAATCCAACAAACCTCAACCCTTAGCCCTTAACCCTCAACCCTTAAACCCTAAACCATCAACCCCTATACCTTGTCAACCCTCAACCCTTAACCCTTAAACCCTAATCCCTCAAACCCTCTACAATAGTAATCCCTCAATCCTTAACCCTTAACCCTCAACACTTAAACCCTAATCCCTCAACCCATATACCCTCGTAATCCCTCAACCCTGCACCCTTAACCCTGAAACCCTAATCCCTCAACCCCCATACCCTCTTAATCCCTTAACCCTCAACCCTTAAACCCTAATCCCTCAACCCCTATACCCTCTTAATCCCTCAACCCCTCTATAATCTTAATCCCTCATCCCTTGACCCTTAATCCTCAACCCTTAAACCCTAATCCCTCAACCCCTGTACCCTGTCAACTCTCAAACCTTAACCCTTAAATCCTAATCCCTCAACCCCTCAACCCTTAACCTTTAAATCCTAATCCATCAACCCCCATACCCTCGTAATCCCTCAACCCTCAACCCTTAAACCCTAATCCCTCAACCCCAATACCCTCTTAATCCCTCAACCCCTCAAACCTCAACCCTTAAACCATAATCCCTCAACCCCTCTACAATCTTAATCCCTCAACCGTTAACCCTTAACCCTCAACCCTTAAACGCTAGTCCATCAACCCTTCAACCCTCAACCCTTAAACCCTAATCAGTCAACACCTCTATGAACCCTCAACCCTTAACCCTTAAGCCCTAATCCCTCAACCCCTCAAACTTTAACCCTTAAACCCTAATCCATCAACCCCCATACCCTCTTAATCCCTCAACCCTGAACCCTTAAACCATAATCCCTCAACCCCTCAACCCTCATCCCTTAAACCCTAATCCGTCAACCCTTCTACAATCTTAATTCATCAACCGTTAACCGTTAACCCTCAAACCTTAAACCCTAATCCCTCAACCCCTATACCCTATCAACCCTCAACCCTTAACCCTTAAACCCTAATCCCTCAACCTCTCAACCCTTAACCCTTAAATCCTAATCCATCAACCCCCATACCCTCTTAATCCCTCAAACCTCAACCCTTAAACCCTAATCCCTAAACCCCTATACCCTCTTAATCCCTCAACCCGAATCCCTCAACCCCTCTACAATCTTAATCCCTCAACCCTTAACCCTTAACCCTCAACCCTTAAACCCTAATCCCTCAACCCCTCAAACCTCAACCCTTAAACCCTAATCATTCAACCACTCTATAATCTTAATCCCTCAACCCTTAACCCTTAACCCTCAACTCTTAAACCTTAATCCCTTAAACCCTAATCCCTCAACCCCTATACCTTGTCAACCCTCAACCCTTAACCCTTAAACCCTAATCCCTCAACCCCTATACCCTCTTAATCCACCAACCCCTCAACCCTTAACCCTTAAAACCTAATCCATCAACCCCCATACCCTCTTAATCACTCAACCTTCAACCCTTAAACCCTAATTCCTCAACCTCTATACCCTCTTAATCCCTCAACCCTCAACCCCTATACTCTCATAATTCCTCAACACTCAACCCTCAACCCCTAAACCCTAATCCCTCAACCCCTATACCCTCTTAATCTGTCAACCCTCAACCCTCAACCGTTAACCCTTAAACCCTAATCCCTCAACCCTCAACCCTCAACCCTTAACCCTCTACTTGAGAGAGAGATGGAGAGATGGTGGGAGGGACATAATAGAGAGAGATGGAGAGGGAGAGGGAGAGGGAGAGGGATAGAGAGAGAGGGAGTGAAAGAGAGATAGAGGGAGTCACTTTGAGAGGGAGATGGTGTAGGAGGGGGAGACTTGACAAAGAGAGAGAAATATGGGGTAGGCCGGAGATACTTGAGAGAGAGAAAGAGGGAGATAGGTTGGGATGTAGATACCTGAGAGAGAGGGAGAGAGAAAAAGTGTGTCAGAGATAGAGGGAGTGAGAGAGAGAGGGAGAGAGAAAAAGTGTGTGAGAGATAGAGGGAGTGAGAGAGAGGGAGAGAGACAGAGGGATTGAGAGAGAGAGGGAGAGATAAAAAGTGGTAGAGAAATAGAGTGGATGAGAGAGAGGGAGTGGGAGAGAGAGAGTGGAAGAGACATAGAGACATAGGGAGAGTGAGAGAGAGGGAGGGAGAGGGGTGGGAGGGAGAAACCTAAAATAGAGGTAGAGGGAGAGAGGGTGGGAGGCAGACACCCGCGAGAGAAGGAGAGGGAGATAAAGTGGGAGAGAGGGGATGGAAAGGAGATACCTAAGAGAGTAGGAGAGAGAGGGAGTGAAAGATGGAGGGATGGGAGAGATAGAAGGAGTGAGAGAGATACTTGAGAGATGGAGAGGGGCTGGGAGGGAGAGGGAGTACACGAGATAGAGGGATTTGAGAGAGATGTAGGGGGTGGGGGGAGATACATGAGATAGAGGGAGAGAGAGAGAGAGTGGGAGGGGGTGGGAAGGAGATATCTGAGAGAGGGAGTGAGAGAGAGAGGATGTGGGAAAGAGATAGAGGGAGTTTGTGAGAGAGACAAAGAGAGGCCTGAAAGAGAGAGAGGGGATAGAAGGGAGATACTTGAGAGAAAAAGAGGGAGGGAGAGTGGGTGGGATGGAGAAACTTGAGAGAGAGAGAGGGAGAGAGAGTGGGAGAGAAATAGAGGGAATGAGAGAGAGAGGGAGAGGTAGTGGGAGGGAGATACTTGAGAGAGATGGAGAGGTAGACGGAGACATATATAGGGAGTGAGATAGGGAGGGAGTGGAAGAGGGATAGAGGGAGTGACTGTGAGAGGGAGAGGGGGTAGGAGGGGGAGACTCAAGACAAAGAGAGAGAGGGATAAGGGGGTAGGAAGAAGATACTTGAGAGAGAGAGGGAGAGGATGTGGGAGGGAGAGACCTAAGAGAGAGGGAGAGAGACAAAGTGGGAGACAGTGAGAGAGAGGGAGTGGGAGAGAGAGAGGGAGAGTGTGTGTGTGTGAGAGAGAGAGAGAGGGGGGGGATGGAGATACCTGAGAGAGGGTGAGAAAGAGAGGGAGAGAGATAGAGTGAGTGAGATAAAGGGAATGGGAGAGAGATAGAGGGAGTGAGTGAGTGATAGACCTAAGAGAGGGAGAGGGGGTAGGAGGGAGAGACTTGAGAGAAAGATAACAACCTAAGAGAGGGAGAGGGAGTGAGAGTGATAAAAATACCAAAGAGGGAGAGTGAGAAAGGGGGTTGGAGTGAGATAGATTTATTTAGGTACGTATGTGGTAGGGAAAGAGACCCAAGAGAGGGGATTGGACTGAGAGAGTATTCTAGGTCATGTTGGAGGGAGTGAGACCTGAGAGATAATTCAGAGGGATAAAGAGTTATCCAGTAATGGTAACGAGTTAGAGAAGGTATGAAAGGTAAAACCCCGACTATCCATCTACGATCATAAACTGTACACTCTAAGCTTTATGGAAGTTGTTCACCAAAGAGGGGAAATTCTAGTTTTGTGCAAAGCAGGGCATTTGGCACACATCAAATTTGGCGCATGCCAAATGTGATGAGTCATTTGGCGCTCGCCAAATGGCCTACTTTAGATGTGTTAATTAACAAGATTTGCCAAATTTTTTCATATTTTTATCTATGCCCCCTGTCTCATTTGCATGCCTTTCAATGCAATTTTATAAAAAAACCGTGATAACATTAACCTCTCTCTTATCTATCTAGTTTTTATTTTTTTTCCATTTTGATTTTTTTAAGGTTTTGATCCATGGCTTCTATTGTAAATGCCTTCGATTTTGGTCAAAAACCAACATGTGCTAGGTTTATGATAGATTTTTACACGTTCATCGGAACTTGAAACAAATTACATTTTTTTGAAACTAGACTCCATTCTACACATGATGAAAAATAAAAAATCAATTTTTGATTAGTTTACAACAAATTTGTGGGGGAGCACGCTCAAATTTCAGCTTTTTAGGATGTGTCCACTTTCAAAATTCATAAAATATTATAGATTCAATAAAAAATATATCTGAAAGGAGGAGGATGAACTAAATGGTGCTAGCTAATTTCTCACTATTGGTATTTTTGAAATTCTAAAAAAAGATAATAAAAAATTGAGGAGCTCTCAGATGCTATTCTATTTTTTAAAACAAAAACAAGACCTATCCCCCTTTTGAGACCCTTAATCTTATTTAATTTCAAAAAAAAATATTATCTTAGAAACTAGAATTGGAGCACTTCAACTTTTGTTCTTGCCGCATCTTGAAATTTTGAACGTAACTATCTTCATTTTCTTGTGCAAATCAGATTTTGCTGATTTCAGAAGAAAAAAAGTTGCATCTTAAGAGCCGAAATTGTGTCATAGATTGGTGCACTTACCCTATAGTCAGTTGGATTTACAGAAGGAGAATCATCAACCTTGTTGATTTTATAGCTGGTAGCCATTAGAGTGCTAACTGGATGCCATTCATCCATTTGAAATTTCTTTAGCATCTCTCTTGCATATTTTGTTTGAGAGAGAAAAATACCAATTTCAAGTTGAGAGATTTGAAGACCTAAAAAGAATGATAGTTCTCCCAATATTGACATTTCAAACTTAGATTCCATAATCTGTGAGAATTTTTGACTCAAAGCAATATTGTTTCGGCCAAAGATAGTATCAGCAACATAGATTTTAACAACTAGAATATCAAAACATTTAGTCTTAACATAAAGATTGTTGTCTACACCTCCTCTAATAAATTTTTTGGAAAGTAAGTGACTGTCCAGTCTGGAGTACCAAGCTCTAGGAGCTTGTTTTAGGCCATATAAAGCCTTTTTCATCCTGTAGACATGATTGGTCTTGATTTTGCAAGTAAACCCTTCAGGATGTTCTATGTAAATTTCTTCATCTAAATAACCATTCAGAAAGGCCATTTTTACATCCATTTGATATACAGTAAAGTTTTTGAAAACAGAATAGGCCAAGACTATTCTAATAGATTCAAGTCTAGCTATAGGTGCAAAGGTTTCACCAAAGTCAATACCTTCTTGTTGAGCATATCCTTTGCAGACATATCTAGCCTTGTTGTGAACAACATGGCCATTTCCATCATGTTTGTTTTTGAATATCCATTTACCTCCTATGACATTTTTTTCATCTGGTCTTGGGACTATCTCCCAAGTCTGATTTGTCTCAATTTGATCAATTTCATCTTGCATTGCATTCAACTAGCATTCATCAGTTAGAGCTTCATCAAGAAAATTTGGCTCAAACTATGTAATTAAATAGAAAGCAGTAAGCTCAACTATGTGAGACTTTTTATCATAATTAACAGTTATTCTCTTTGTTTGAACTCCTATAGATTTATCTCCAATAATCAAATCTTTAGGATGGTTTCTAGCAAGATATTTTGAAGGAATTTTTGTTACACATTTTTCAGGGCTAGTTTCAACATCTTTAGATTTTTCTTTAGCTATTTTGGGACTTGCTAATTCTATTTCAGGCTTTTTTGATTCAAAGCCTTATGAATTTATTTCAGGTTCAAATTCTTTTTCCTCGTTATCCTATATAGGTTCAACATCTAATAGCATATTTTCATCAAATTTGACATTGAAAGATTCAATAATCTTATTCAGCCTATTATTAAATCATTTATAGGCTTTGCTATGAGTAGAGTATCCTAAAAAGATACCTTCATCAGACTTAGATTGAAAGCTACATAAGTTATCATCATATCTCTTGATAAAAAATTTGCAACCAAATATTCTGAAATATTTGATTGAGGCAAATTTATCATACCACAATTCATATGGGGTGAAATTGGATTTCACTCTAATTTGTACTCTATTCAAAATATAGATAGTTGTATGAACAACTTCTTTCTAGTACATGTTTGATAGTTTTTTTTCATCCAACATAGTCCTTGCCATTTCTTTTATAGTTATGTTCTTTCTCTCAATAACCCCATTTCGTTGATGTGTTCTGGCAAAAACATATTGTCTTTTTATGCCATGTCTTTCACAGTAGTCAATGAATTATTGTGAAGTATATTCACCACCTTTGTTAGATCTTAGACATTTCAATTTTAAATCTTACTCCCTTTCTACCATTTTTCTAAAGATTTTAAAATATTCAAAAGCTTGAGATTTGTTCTTGAGAAAGGTAACCCATACCATACAAGAGTAGTCATCAACAAATAACATGAAATATTTCTCACCATTGATAGATCTAGTCCTTTTAGGACCACATAATTTTGTATGAACAAGTTGCAGAGGTCTATTAGAAGAATGTTCTTTATATTTAAAGCTTACCTTTGTTTGCTTTCCTTTGAGACATTCTTTACAGACTACATTTTCAAGTTTTCTTAAAATAGGCAGACCTCTTACATTCTGATTCTTACTAATCCTAACCATATTGTCAAAATTAATATGACCTAATGTCTTGTGCCACAACAAATTTTCTTCAACATGACACATTAAGCACATACCCTGATTATTTTCATTTCCAGATGTGTCAAGGAGATTGTAGGCATTTCCCTTAGTCCTTCTTCCAACATCAATAGCTTTTCCAAGCTTATATTTAATCTCACATCCATGTGAAGTGAACAAGACCTGATAGCCACTATCACAAATTTGACTGACACTCAGAATATTATGTTCTAATCCTTCTACATAATACACATTGTAAATAGGAGTGTCTTTATTCAAAAGAAGTGAACCTCTACCTTTGATTTTTATTCCTGAGTTATCTTCAAACTTCACATATCCACCTATATAATCTTCAAGATTAGTGATTTTTTCTTTGTCACTAGTCATGTGGTTTGAACAACCACTGTCCCAGACCCATAAGTCCTTTTTCTTGGAGTGGAAAGAAGATTGAACTAACATAGTTTGTTCTAATGTTGTTGATAGTTTTAAGTTTCCAAACCTTTTTAGTTTTGTTGTTGTTTAATCTGTTGATCGACTTTACATTTCTTAGTAGAATGTCGCATGGAATTTCATGTGAAGCATCTAATCTATCTTGCAAATCCAATATTTTACCTATAACCAAATCTAGGTGTTCTAGGATTTATAAATCTGTAAGAGCTCACTTTATGGCCAAATCTATTGTAGAAATAACTATACCCATAAAAGAAGGGGTTAGAATTATATGATATTTTTTTATTTCTAAGAGGATGAGCATGATCCTTATCAAAATCAGGAGGTTTGGATTCAACACTTTTGTTTCCAACAACGGCATTAGCCATTGCACTATCATTTGAACATTCACCTCTCATAAAACCAATACCTGTTTTGTCCTTGTTCAATTTCTGTTTACTGAGCATGTCATTCAATTTAAGAGTACTCTCATGTTTCTCAATGGTCTTCCTAAGACCAACAATATCATGTTCAAGTTTTTGAAATTCTTGATCTTTAATATTTATGCCAATGCAAAGACAATATTCAACTCTCTTGGTTTCTTCAAGTTGAGTTTTCAAGGACACAATTTCAAGATTTGTGAGTTGCTTTTGAGCAAGAGCTTGAGCAAAGTTTTGTTCTTGAACAAGTATTTGTTTTTTGAGTTTTCTCAACTCTTTTAATTCACATTTTAGTTCACCTTCAAGATCCACTTCACTAACTTCAGCATCATTGTTGTTAGTTTCTTCTTGTTGGATGATTTCAGCCATGAATAGATTTTCATCCTCTTCATCTAAAGAATCATCAAATTCAGAGTCTATTTCATTTTCGCTGAACATACTCTTCTTCTTTTTGAAGTTGAATTTATGTTTAGGTCTGTATGCCTTTTTCTTAGGGAATTTTTCAAATTTTCATAGGTAGTCAAAGTGCCTTGTAGGCTGTCTAGGGTAATATGGTCAAAGTGTTTCTTCTCTTCTAGAGTAGCGAACTTAGCTTCAAACTTGGTCGGTAAAGTTCTAATGACCTTAGTTACAACATCAAATTCTTTCACTTCTTCTCCAAGACCTTTCATAGCACTGACAATTTCATCAACTCTTGAGAAGTAATCAACTACTTTTTTATCATCCCTCATTTTTATTTCTTCAAACTGGTGTTTTAGAGTGAGGAATTTAGACTGTTTTACTTTTTCATTCCCCTGATAGATAGTTTAAAGTTTAACCCAGATTTCCCTAGCAGAGTTTTAGGGTATGACTTTAATAAATACATCTGTAGTCAGTGCACATAGGAGAGCATGTTTTTCTCTTGCATTAGTTTAATATATTTTCTTTCCATCATAAAGTGTGGGTAATGTATATGGTACAATTTACCCAATTAAGACTATGCTCCACACATCGAGGTCAATAGAAGTTAAATAATTCTCCATTCCAATTTTCTAGAATGCATAATCAGTTCCATCAAATAATGAAGCTCTAGTCATGGATGTGCCTTCATGAGCTTGAGACATTTTGAATAGAATCCAAGGCCAAAATCAGTCTTAGGTTGGAAAGACCGATCAAAGGACCCTATGCTATGATACCAATTGTTGGAGTGAAAAAGACACTGAGAGGGGGGGGGATGAATTAGTGATTTTAACTATTTTCACAATTTTAATAAAACTGAAATAAACCATATGTATATATGCTCTCATTTATCAATAAAAAACTCATTCATGTATTGAATGCAATCACATAAATTGAAATGGCAACTATAATAGTGAAACATAGCGTATTAAAGCATTCATGAAATGAATTAGATGAACCACAAATAAGAAAATAGACACAATATATGTCGAGTGGGAAACCCTCCTAGGGTAGAAAAACCACTCCTAAACTGCTACCATTTTAGGATTTCATTTCAATAATTGTTTTTGACAATGCCTCATAGGTTGTTTTCTGAGCACCAACTCAAGGAGCACCAACCCTTGTTTTAGAAACACCAATCTCAAGGAGCAACAACCCTTTTTCAGTTTTTTAGTAAGACATACAATGATACAAAGGATCTGTTTGTTCCTCTAGTTTTTGTCAAGTGCCTCTTGATAGACAATGTTTACAATCCTCAATGTTCAAGCATGAACCTTCATAATTCTAACCATTTTCAAGCCTTAAGACAGCCTAATGAAATAGCTCATAATTTTTTATTTTCATTTAATTCACAACTTCTCCTCAATACATTCACAGTGATATTATTGCACTAGTTTTTCACTTTATGTTTCATACATTTCTCATAGTTCTTGAAAAACAGTTAACCCACTCTTTCAATTTTTTCCAGCAAAAATAAGAATCCTTATTTCTCACTTAATTTCCAAAACAAAACTAAAATCCCTAATCTCTCTTTTTTCCTACTTCAACATCTTTCATCATTACATGTTTTGATATTGTAACAGTAGCTCATTTTTTGTTTTTCAAAGAATAAAATAGAGGTGATTATCAAAATACCCATTTTTTGTCTAGCAACAATGCTAGATGTTACCGTGTTCCTATGAGAAAGATCAACATGTACAATTTCTTCTAATAGGAATACCCAAACAACATTAAAGTATGTATGAAATTCATGAACAATACCCTCAAAAACCAACTGAAACAACAATGTAACTGAAACCACAATGAAATGTACAACATAAATTATATAATGATCCATCCAAGAATAGTTATCAACGAATCCAAGTAAGAAACTGAAAAGATTCATAGACTTCATGATTTCCCACAAACCAAAAACACCAACCCATAATTATGATATTGTAAACTATGGTAAAATGCTATTTAGATTAAGTGAATTCATGCATTTAATTTTGACCATGAAGTGAATGAACCCAATTTTCATCTTCCATATAGAACTAAGCACATATTTTTCTATTACCTTTTCTAGTAGAAGTAACAGTTCTGCAAATCAGTTAAAGAGATGAATACCTGAGAAGACTAGAAGAGATTTTGACATGTAGCAATTTACCAGACCAATAGAGCAGCAAAGAAGCAAGAGCTTCTTCCAGTTTTGATCTCTTACTCAATGACATGATACTAATAGAATAATTGACCATTCTAATGGTCTTTCATATTTCCCCATATGCTATCCAAGAAATTTAGAAAGCCAAAAAGTATAGTGAAACGACTGTAAGGAGATTTCCATGGTGGCGGCTAAAATAGGGTTTGAAACCCACAAACAATGAAATAAAATGTTTTCCCTAATCTTCCAAATAAAAAACAATTGATATCCATTACCAAATTTGATAGATTTTGAAGTCCGAAAGGACTAAATTAGTAATACAAAAACACATGATGCATTTTTAAATCCATAGACTGTTCAAAGACTTGCATGTTGATCAACATCATTACCATTGTTCTATTATTGACCAAGATAAAATGTCAACCAAATAATGCCTTGTATTATTTGAAATGATCACATTACACACCAAATGCCGATTACCTAAGACTTGTTTGTTTCTTAGTAATCAAGGCCAAGTCACTTCCATGGTGACATTTTAGAACATCATAACCTTATACCTGTTGTCATCCTTAAGGCCTAGTTTGTTTCCTAGTAATCAAGGCCAAGTCACTTCCATGGTGACATTTTAGAGCATCATAACCTTATACCTGTTGTCGTCCTTAAGGCCTAGTAATGTTTTAACCAAGAGACCTGAATTCCATGCACAAGGATGAACAATATGTTTTCCTTTATCCACACCCAATTGCCATATAATATCCAATGCCTTATGAAATATAATAAAGGCTAATATTCATGCTAAATTCAATATGCCATTCACTCATTCCAAATTCAATATACCGAATGCTCGAGCCATTATTAAGTGTTCCATATACCCATGCAAATATCGCAATATCATATACCCAAGCCATTAACAAATATTTAAGGAAACCAAATAGTGTTTTCTTAAGACAAAGAGCCAACTGAAAGAATTACCTGATAGAGAAGCCCACCTCTAATATTGTTCAGAACAAATTGTATCAATGTCATAATGGTAGAAAATCTGAATAAGCCAACATCATATAATTTTCTACATCACTGAATAAGCCAATATCACATAATCAAGTGTTTCATAGAAAACTGAATAAGTCAATATCAAGTGAATCACTATAGCACAAAATGTCAAATCAGAAACATCTCACCTAAACATGGGAACATAAACCTATAACCAAGAATCCTTATCCTCTACACACGCAGTCAAGAGATCATTGCCACCAAAGATAATATCATAAATGAAGTATGTATGCCAAAGACAAAATGGAAACAGTTCAACTGAGTAATCAACCACCAAGATGCCAAAATGAAACAAATATTGTCATCAAGGAAAAATAGCAAAAGATAAGTTCAAAATGTTGTAGGTAGCAAAGTTAAAGGGAGATAGTTACACCAAGAATCATAACTTATAATAGAAACAAGGGGTGGAGTGTAATGGTATGAATGTGACAACAAAATTAATGAAAGAGTTAAAATATTAAAATAATAATTATATAGTTAATTTTTTGTTAAAATAGATATTTGTAACATACACACACATATAAAATATACATTTATACTTATACACATTTACATATGCATCTATACATATATACATAATTTATGCATACATACAAACATACATACACACACATATATATATATATATATATATATATATATATATATATACACATATACACTACTGCAACACACACACACATACAATGAGGTTTTTTGATAACTCTCAAATATTGATTTCTTATTATTTTATTATGATAAAAAAAAGGGATATATAAAAAAAGAATCATAGTGTTAAGAAAAATCAAACAAAATGAAAAAGGAATAGAAAAATAATGATCAAACTTCAAATGAAATAACAAATCTCACATTTCAATTGAGTTCAAGATAAAATTACATCAAAATAAAATGAAAGAAATCAAATATGCAAAATTAGTGCAAATTGTCCTTGGGTTGGAAGAGGATTATTTGTCTGACTCACAAATTATAGTTGATATGCTAAATGAGTAGAGATTTGATGGTGTTAATTGGCAACTGACTATTGTGAATCTGTGCATTTTTTTGGAATTTGATTCTTTTTGTCATATTCCTAGGGAATAGAATAGGGTGGCTAATCTTCTAGAAAAGTGGGCCTCTAAGCATTTAGAGAGGTGAATTATTGATGACTAGGGTCTTTTATCCCTAGATCTCTCTTTGTTCCTCAAAACGTTAATTATGGAAGACTTTAACATGTAATTAGTTCCTTGGTTTGATTCCTTTGGGGACTTTTTTTGTGAGATCATTTGGTGGTTTTGTGGACTTTTGCCTATTGCTCTGTAATGTTTCTTTGATTCAATAATTTTTCCACCTTTTCTTAAAAAAAAAAAGAAAATTGCCATTGTTGATGGACTGGATGAGCTTAATGATTCATCATGTTTTTTTTTTCTATGTTATATCATCTATACGCTTGATTTGGAATGGTGAAAATGGAGGATTAAGTTTCAATTTTTAGAAATTTTGAGAGGAAATTGAATAGTGTACATATAATCTAGGATCATGAGTTAGATCTATAAATAGTGGGTGTGATAGGGAGATATAGCAATCAATTTTATATTTAGATGGAGATGAATTTGTAGTCAACTTATGCAATTGGTGAGTTGATAATTATTTTATTTATTAATTAATTTTATTAGGTTGTTAACTAAATTGATCATTTATTTAACTATTTTAGTTCAATGGCTAACTCATGAGATGCAATTTAGAATTTTAATTAATTTAATTATAGATAATTTATATTTATATTCAAATTAAATGAATTTAAATAGTAAATGATATTCAATGAACTTAATTGTGATAAACTTAATGGACTTGAGATGATACTAATTATTTTAATGGATACATAGGTTTTAAGTGTCATAACTTTAACGTGGGATGATATTATAGAAATTACTATACATGAGATCTTAGTGTCTACATTTTCTCCCTATTTGAAATAAACTTATGACTAGAAGAATCAATCATATTTAAAAGAAAGTAGATATAGACATAAGGTGTATCAACATTTATGAGAGAAAATACCCCAATCATAAAAGGACCGTAAGGGATTATTGGTCGGATTCATTAGATTGATTTATTAGATTATTGGATTTAAAGGATGATTCAATACTTTGATGAATTTTTCATTAAAATAATTGATTTAATATTTTGGTTTGAATTGAATGATGAGATGATGATGCCCCTTGAGACGATGGTTGGGTTGAATGAACATGGGTTTGTTCTCAAAATAGGTGGAATGATTTAAAAAATATGAGAGGGATGAATGGAGGCTATGGAATGATGTAATCAATTATTGAGTGGATTGGGTAATATATGAAGAAACATGGAAGAAGATTTAAGAAATTAGGATGATGTAGAGATTGGGACTAGGAGGAGAATAGTAAGAATGATGAAAAGGAGTTAGGATGCTAGATGTAGGAGACATGATAATAAATTAGGGGTGCATTAGAATATGAGATTAAGGTAATGAATGGTGAATGATGGATGGGATTGGATCTTAGGATGATGGAGGTTGAAATTGATGATTATGACATCTTCCTAAAGTATTCAAGGTTTTAAGTATATGCTAAGAATCTAAGAGCATTGAAAAGTTGTGTTGCACATCTTACATAATAGTAATTGTAATATTATAAAAATAAATATTTAATTGTTGTGCATCCTAGAGATGTGGATCCTATTTTGATAATCGTCAAAACAAGTATCATGATTATCAAACTGTGACACATATTTTGATGATATTTTTTATTTTATTTTACCAATATTCAATTTTTTTATTGTTGCTAATTTTAATGATACTGTTGATAGAAAATTATATTTTGTATTTAACTTTTGTATGGGTTAGAAAATCATTTTTTTGTATTTTAAAGATAAATAAATTAATATCTCTTATTTGGTTGGAGTTATTTTGGGAAATAACAATAAGGCCACTTTATTCAATAACAATGAGGGTGTTTCAAAAAAATTCACTAAAAAATGAGATGTTTCTTTTTAAATTTTTTATTGAATTCAAGAGATTTATGTATGGGGGATATTTTAGTTTTATTAGCATTATTTAGTCGGTATCTTGGAATATTTTTATCTTCTAAGTTGTCTATCAAATTTTTATTTGGTGAACATGTTTTCTTTCTAACTTTAGATCAATAATTTTCCTCTTACAAATTATTGGAGCACTATTTCGGTTTGGAAGTTAGTATTTTTTCTCATCCTTCATTAGAATTTTTAATTATTTATTTCTCATTATTATCAATGGTTTTTTTCTTTAGTCTAGATTAAATCCCTTTCTCATCTCAACATATTCATGATGTTTCCATCATTTGGTTCTTGTGATTCCTCCATATCCATTTTCCACTATTTATTTATATTTTATTCACTTCTATATTTTTCATTTGGCCCTGTTCTCTTACCATTCCCATATCTTTAGTTTGTGTTTCTTGGATCCTTTATCTAATCTTACATATTAGTTCTAGTTCTTTTTTTATCTATTGTAATTATTATTTTTAGTCATTAGGTAGGTTTTCTTGGAACCTCTTTCAATTTTTTGTACATCAATTGGGTCTACTAAGCTTTGTCTTGATGTTTTTGTGAAGAAGAAGTTAAGGATATCAATATAGGAGAGTTGAAAAATAATGTTTATCCCTAAAAAAATCATGTATCTATTTATTTTATGAGATTAAATAATAATTATATTATTAATAATCATGTGGATGATGATAAAGTCCATAATGGGTCTCTATATAGGATAAGGCTAAATAATAATTGAAAAAATTAGAGAGTCTAGTCCTCATTGAAAGGTAAGAGGAAGGATAGTAATGAATATACTCTCGCTAGAAAGTAAGATCAATGCTAATAGGAGTCAATAGATGATATTTTTCATTGTTCTTTCTCTTCTAAGATAAATCATGAAACTACATTAGGGAAATAATAGTACCAAAAAAATTGTTGAAATTTTTCCTATCCTACAAAGTTTAATCTCTATTAGCTATGGATTTATTTATGAAATTTTACTATAGAGAATAGTCTTCCAAGATATTACCAAGCTCCCATTATCTATTTGATGGAGCATGCTAAAAATCAATTGTTCCAACTAAGGACTAATGGAGAAAGAATAAATACATATTTTGGATGAGGAACATATTTCCTTGAGTGCTATGAATTTCAATTCTATAAATCTTGACAATATGGGACATAGTCTTAGAAATTTGGTTCATGAAACTAGGGCCTTAATTTACAAGATTCAAGGAAGCTATATAATAACAAGGAAAAAATTAAGCTTTGAAGAATCTAAAGATGAACCCTTAGAATAAGAAGCTCCACTAGACCTAAGAAAGAAGGAATTTTTTTTTATTCTTGGTGAGGAGCTTGAGGAGGATTCCATTAGTAGTGAAGAAGACGATGATGAAGAGGGAGTTGATCAATAGGTCATGCAAGACTCAGAGGATAACGAGGAAGAAGGTGAAAAATAGAATATAAAAGATGTTAAATATGTGATTATGAAATCCATGGATGATGTTGGTGTAAATGTAATGGATGACCATGAAGAGGAAATGTAGCCTACAAAAAAGAACCATTGAGTTTTATTTGACTTAGTTATGTGAGATCTAGGAAAAGGTTAGAAGAATGGACAAGACGTTTGATAGGATGACGTCTATCATGCTAGGTATTATGAGGAAGGAAATTTTTTGAATGGTTAATGGTAAGGCCAAATACACGAAAGGTCACAGGGTGATCTGGTGTAGGGGCGCCATGGAAATTTTTCCTAAATGATGTCATTAGGTGTTTAGGTTGGTGTTTTGTGTGTGTGAACACTTATTTTATGTAATCAGGTCGATTAGAGACCATATTTGATGTATTTTTTTCATGTAGGGTCATTTGAGGTGTGTCTTGAAAAGTTGTCAAGAAAAGTATAAAAGTTTCTTTGTAACTTGTCAATTTTTTCTTTTGAGAGGAAGGTGGACAATCCTTTTTTTGTATCTAGCTGGAAACCATTGAGTTTCAGTTGGAGAATGTTTATTTTTCCTCACAAAATTTGATGCAACACTATTGAAGCATTTGGAGGAAAAAGCAATAAGAAAATACTCTATTTTCTAGTGAATTTATGTGTTTTCTATAGATGTACAGTTCTATACAGCCCTGCACAGTTGTGTCATGATCTAAAACCCATGTAAATAGCCGGAGAATTGAACCACCTATAATTTGGTTTTGATTTCATTGAATTTCATTATGTTTGAAGGCAATTTGAAGGATTTCTTTGAAGACTATCTATAAACCCTAGTTTCAAGTGTTTGAAGTCAAGAAATGTGAATAATAACCCATTCAACTGTTGAACCTTCACCAAACTTGGTGGAATGGAGGATTTTGGTTTTTTTTTTCTTTTATGTGTTTTTTGTCTTTTGGAGCAAGGGATGGAGTTAGGAGGGTGTTTTTCCAAGCACTAGCCTAACATCTTCATGTGTTAGGATTAGGGTAGAGTAATGATAGTGTAGGAAAACAATTCATAAGTGTTGGTTTATGATTAAATATATTTAATTGGACCCTATGTGGCATGTGAAGATTTTTTGTGTCTGGTGTTTGTATTTCTTATAGTTGCTTTGTAAAAGAGGCCTAATTTGGCCTTGTTTCAGTGTAGTAGGTTAAGGTTGATGAATTTTTTCCAAAAGCACCTATGTCAAAATTGGGATATGTTCAAACTGGGCCTAATGGGTATCTAAAAAGGTCTTTGATTTATGGAGAGATTGCCTTCTCTAAAATATATGCCTGAAAACATAGTTTTGGAGACCTAGAAGGTGAAGATAAGGAATTGTGAACAATCCACCATTGTTGGATCTTGTGACAAAGAAGAGGTGATTGAATTATGTTAAATCTTCTTGGTTAAACCTATTCCACCCATACTCTGCATCAGGTGGTATTAGACCATAGGTTCTGATTGAAAGTAGGAAAGTGAATGAGAATTGGAATAAACAAGATGCCTCCAAAGAACAATCCAATGGCCAAAGAGGTTAAAGAACTAAAAGAGAAGATTATCTATTAGGAAAGTCTCTATAACGTGTCTCAAGAAGTATCCCTAGCTAGAATAGAAGCCTCGAAGAAGATCCAAAGAAGAGATGTGGCTAGTGGTGACCAAAGTGATAAGAAGGATGAGCATGAGAGTGAGAACCCTCAAGGATGAGTCCATGAAGAAGAGGAAATGGACCTTGAAGAAGAAATAATTTCAGGTTACTAAAGGATTTCAAGGGGGATAAATCTCAAAAGGTGAAATTTGAAGTGCCTATGTATGGTAGAAAGATGGACAATGAGGAAGTTTTGGCTTGGATAGATGCTTTGGATAACGTTTTTGAATTTGAAGACTTGTAGAAGATAATAAGAAGGTGAAGTTTTCTAGAACAAAGTTGAAGGGCCCTACCCTAACATGGTGGAACTATGTTCAAGATGAAAGAGTCAAGAAGGGGAAATAAAACATAAATTCATGGGACAGAATGGTAGCCAAGGTAAAGGGATAATTCATACTTGCTGATTATGAAACTCGGACATTTAGAAAATTACAAAGCTTGAGAAAAAAGGAGTTATACATCATGGTGTATACTAAGGAATTCCATAGGCTAAGAATTAGAGAAATACATGTAGAGAATGAGAGAGAAAATATGGCAAGGTTCCTAGATGCCCTAAGGTACAACATTCAAGATGAAATCAACCTCACTACACCCAAGATAGTGGAAGAGTGTTTCCAATTGGATATCAAGGTAGAGGAAAGAATAAATTGAAGACATGAGAAACAAGGAAGAGGTAGGGTAAAGAGTTTCAGAGGTAGAGGAAACTATTGTGGAAGAGGAAAACCACAAAGGAAAAAACAAGAATCAAGTGGTCAATAAGAGAAAAGTGGTGACTCAAGGGGAAATTTCAGAGCTAGAAGACCTAATGGCAGAGGTAGATTTGGTGGACAAGAGAGAAGGTAAAATACTTCTTAGGTAGATGTTACAATTACAACCAATTTGGTGACCCAACATGGAAGTGCCCGGACAAGCAAGCTACAAGTTCTTATGGAGGTGAGCAAAGAACTCAAATTGTGCTTGAAGAAAACAATGAAAGTGTTAATTCACCATCTCAAAATGCTTCTCTAGAGATTGGTGAGTGCTTGATGATGAGAACACCTATTAAGGTGCCAACAATCAAAGAGCCTCCACAAAGGAAATACTTTTTTAGGACTACATGCAAGTTGAAGGGAGAAAAGGGGATAGTGCAGAATACCTCCCTAACACTAATACAACAGAGGAGAGGAGAAAAAATAGCTTCTATAGATTCTTAAAAACTTCTGAGATGAATACATACATCATAAAAGAGATAACAAAATAATAGGCATTCACAGATTAACACAAGTATTTATGTGGGAAAACCTTTTCAAGTAAAAAAACCCACCACAATAAGAAAAGACAATTTGTATTATATTAATGAACAAAATTACATACAAAGTTGAGTCTTCAATCTCTGATAATCAGCTCATAGTAGCACTCAAGTTCACTCATAGTGACAATACTTGTAGCATACAATGAATACCACTCTACTTGACTTAGCTTACAACTTACCAAAAAACCGTCACCTTTTTAGTTTACATATAAAATAATGTAATCAATTGTCAAGTCTTACATTTTCATTCAATGTCTCAACCAATCGTGGACCTTAAGGTTCATGCACTGATCACCTAATAAAGAAACCAATCTTCAATGAAAAATCTCCTTTGCATCGGGTCATCCAGGCAATAAATTCATTGCCCTTATCAGATCATGTTCATGAATGGAACAAGTCAAGTATTAACTGCTTTATCATTTTAAGCTTTAGCCAATAGGATGTTTGACACTAAGCCATGTGTCCATCTTTCATTCACTTCCCCTTTGACTTTTGGTCCAAGTCAGTCAAAATTAGTTGACCGAGCTCCAAGCTCATACTGTCTCCATCGCTCTAAGCTCTCATACCTACCACGACATGGCAATGAGCCCACTTAACCCACCCTCATCCTTTCCTACACTACCGTTGAGCTCTCCAAGTCTCCTCGCGGTGTGGCAGTGATAGCCAGGCATACCGCAAGCAGTCATATCGTGCTACCGGACCTTGACTGCTAGCCTTCTGTAGTAGGGCGGTGATCGCTCACCCAAACTGCTAACAGTCAATTGTGCTACCATGGAGGCCGCTAGGGCACCCCGCAATAGGGTGATGACTGCCCTAGTAGACCACCATTGGTCAACTATGCTACCGTAGAGGCCACCAAGCCACCCTGCAATAGGGCAATGACTATCCTAGTAGACCACCAATGGTTTCACTACGACCACTATGATGAGCCAGATCACCGCCCACAGTGCGATGGTAATCGACGTGGTAGACAGCTAGCCTCCTAGCACGACCACTATGGTGAGGGAAGACACTGCACATGGTAAGGTGGTGATCGCTAACCTTCTCACCGTGATACCACCAAGGCATAAACAGACTGCCGCGGTAAAACTATAAGGGCATAAATGATGCATTTTTTCCAAGTCTTTTCTGATAGAGGCACAAGACTAGAAGTTGAGATATAATTTCCCAACAATTTCCCACTTGGCAAAGACTTCCAGCTTCCTCTAGACTTCAAAAATTTACTAACGGTCATAGGCCCCAAGGACCATCAATTTTGTGCACCATCTGAACTTTTCTATGCTCACTGGGTTTGTTAATGCATCTGTAACATTCTTCAAAGTGTCAAACTTTTCAAGACAGACCTTTCCATCTTCAACCATGTCCCTCATGAAGTGATATTGCACTTCAATGTGCTTTGTCTTGGCATGGAAAGTTGGGTTCTTTGCCAAAAAAATGGCACTTTGATTGTCACAACAAATAGTAATCTTCTTTGCATTAAAACCAATATCCGAACACAAATGACTTAGCCAGACTACTTCCTTGTAGGTATGAGTGGCTTCCATGTACTTTGCCTTAGTAGTGGATAAAGCAACTACAGCTTGTCGCTTGCTCATCCAACTAACTACTCCACCATTTAACATGAACGTGTATCCACTAGTGGATCTCCTATTTTCAATGTCCCCTGCCTAATTAGAATAAACATATCCATGAATGTTGAGTGTTCTCTGTGATGCAACCAGACTGCCATGGTAATACAAAGCATTCTATAAAGTCCCCTTCAAATATCTGAACACCCTCATCACAACATCCCAATGCGTTCTTCCTAGATTTTCCATAAAAAGGCTAAGAACTCCCACTGCTTGGGCAATGTCAGGTCTTGTATAGGCCATCACATACATTAAACTGCTAACAAAACTTGCATATGACACCCTGGTCATTCCCTCCATCCCAATAGCATAATTTGGACAATGTTCAACAAATAGTTTCATTCCTTGCATAACTAGAACAACTAGTTTCTTGCAATCATCCATACTAAATCTCTCCAGAATTGTATTGCCATACTTACTCTGACTTACCCAAAGCTTTCTACTCATTTTGTCCCTAGTTATCTCGATTCCAAAAATATACCTTGTTGCACCTAGATCTTTCATTTCAAACTTTGCAAACAGCTGGGATTTAAGATCATAAATCATAAACTTGCTATTTCCTATGAACAACATATCATGAACATACAATGTAATAACAAGCACGCGATCATTTTCAGATTTATAATAAACACAATGATCAGATTTTGATCTAACAAATCCCATAGACAACACAAATGTGTCAAATTTTTGGTACCACATTCTAGGAGATTGCTTCAAACCATACACAAATTTTTTTAATTTACAGACCACATTTTGTTTACCTTTTTCAACAAAGTGCTTAGGCTAGGACATATAAATTTCTTCTTCCAGATCACCATGAAGTAATGTTGTCTTCACATCCATCTGCTCAATTTATAAATCATACATTGCTACCAATGACAATAGAAATCTAATAGATGTCAGCTTTGCTACAAGGGGAAAAATTTCTCCATAATCAATTCCCTTAATCTGAGAAAATACCTTTGCAACCAACCTTGCCTTATACTTCTCAACACTACCATCAAGACATGTCTTCTTTTTGAATACCCAGGTACAGCCACAGGCTTTCACCCTTTAGGCAAAGGTACGAGATCCCAGGTTTCATTCTTCTTCAATGAATCCATTTCTTCATTTATGGCTTCCAACCAAGAATTCAAATCAGACATGTTGATTGCTTCTTTTACAGTCCTAGGCTCATCAGTGCTAGTAATCAAGGCATAGGCACAATTCAAATCTAACATTGAGAAACCATACCTTTAAGGTTGCCACTTTCCTTGTGTAGATCTTCTTACTGGATGAGGTTGTGGTTCTTCATCATCAGAACTCTCAGAGCTGCTTGAACTCTCCTCAGTTTCAAGTACACTATGCAACTCTTCCTTTTATGGAGTTTGAGGAATCTCAACTACATCACTCTTCTTTTATTTTTTATATGTCTCGAGTTGTTGATCACTTACTGAAGGTTTTAGCTCACAAAATATCACACTTCTGTTGTACATAATCTTCTCAATAATAGGGTTCCAAAGCTTGTATCCCTTCAAACCAATGCCATAGTCGATGAGGATACATTTAATAGCCTTGTTATCTAGCTTTGACCTTTTCTCATTTGGCACATAAGCATATGCCTCATAGCCAAAGACACGAACATGCCTCAGAGAGGGCTTCTTGCCAAACCATGCTTCCAAAGGTTTCTTATCAATAAGAGCAGAGCAAGGAGAATGATTTACCAAATAACATGTAGCCACAGCCTCAGCCCATAACTTCTGCTCAAGATGAGCACCGCTCAGTATACTCCTTTCCTTTTCCATCAACGTCTTGTTCAACCTTTTAGCAACTCCATTATGTTGTGGAGTATAAGGTGTTGTTTTATGCCATTTAATTCCATGATCTGTGCAATACCATTTGAAATTTGTAGAACAAAAATCACTGCCATTTTCTATCCTCAAAAATTTAATTTTCCTTCCATTTTGATTCTCTACCAAAGTTTTAAAAATTATTTAAACCGAATGAACACTTCTAAATTACTTTTAAGAAAGTATACAAATTCCCTTCTTGAACAATCATCAATAAAAGAAACATAATATCTAGACTTTGATAATGAAGGAACATTAACTGGACCAAACACATCGGAATGAACATAATCCAGTATGCAAGAAGATTTATCAGGACTCCAGTAAAATCAAACACGATGTTGTTTTCTATAAATACAGTGTTCACAAAAATCGAACTCAAGGTTAAAATCATCAAGCCCTTCTACAATATTTTTATTCTTCAATTTTTTTAAACCTTTCTCACCTATGTGACCAAGTCTATGATTCCAAAACATAGTCTTCTCTGTTGGTATTTTTACCTCCACCGCATTTGTAGCCAAAGAAGTTTCTTCACCTTTCTCTATAGGGACTAGTTTACATGACTCTACAAAGGAATTGTTACATTGAATAGGATGTGCATCCAACATGTACAGAGTGCTAGTACGAACACCCTTAGCCAGTACCATTGCACCTCTTGCCATTTTACATCCTTTACTTGAGAAAGAAACTTCTACACCAACATCATTTAACTTATTGAGAAAAAGTAAATTTCAAGCCAAAACATGGTATATGTAGTACACCACCAATACCTTTGACTCTCCCATTAGGAAATTGAATTCTAACTCTACCTCTGCTAACGATATCCAACGTTGAATCACTTGCCAGGTACACCTTTCCACCATCATAATTCTCGTACTTGGAGAACCATTCTCTATGGTACGTCATGTGAAAGGATACACCTGAATCAACCAGCCAAACATCATCTCATGTCTGAGTTGCCAAGGCTGCAATGAAGGCATTTGCATCACTTTGAGAAGAGTCATTGTCTGAAGCATTCTTCTTCATATTCTCCTTAACATCCTTTCGGATATGAACAGGTTGCCCATAGTTCTAGCATTTCACCTTGGACTTTTTAGCAGGAGACTTTGATCTCCCTACAGATTTGGATTTCAACTTCTTGTCTTTCTTCTTTCCTTTCTCCTTTGGTCTACCTCGAACAACAAGGGCCTCTTTGACTATCTTAGAAGACTTCCTTCGCATTTCTTCAAATAGAAGCGAAGAAACCATGTCATCCATATTGAATGCAACTTTTGTGCTTCCAATAGCCATCACCAGATGATCCCAACTATCAAGTAACAAACACAACAGGAGCATGCAACAATCCTCCTCATCAGTCTTTACACCTGCAGACGCCATCTGAGTAACACTCATGTTAAATGAGTTCAGATGGTCTGCAATAGATGCACCTTCTTCCATCTTCAGGGAGTATAACTTCTTCCTCAGAAAAATATTATTTACCAAAGAATTTCCCTAATAAATATCACCAAGCTTCTTCAATAATGAAGCTACAGACTTCTCCTCATGGAAATTTAGGAGTATAAAATTGGCCAAACTCAATCTTATGAGACCTCTTTCTTTTCTATCAACAAGGTCCTAATCCTCTTGCTTCATACTTTGTGGCATAGTTCCAGCCACTGCTACCCAAAGGTCTCTATCCACAAGCAAGTCTTCCATTTTGAGTTTCCATTACTCAAATTTGTTGCCATTGATTTTTTCAATCTCTACTCTACCTGATGTACTCGCCATCTCAAATAGATTTTTTTTTTTAACAATGCAAGACTCCCACTGGAACAATAGTAGGACAACAAATTGACCTTTCAAACAAGGATACCATAATTCACCAAGCTCTGATACCATTTGAAGGGAGAAAAGGGGACATTGTGGAATAACTCCCTAACACTAATACAATAGAGGAGAGGAGTAAAAATAGGTTCTATATCTTCTTAAATTTTTTTGAGATGAATACATACAACATAAAAGAGATAACAAAAAAATAGGCATTCATAGATTAACACAAGTATTTACATGGGAAAACCTTTTCAAATAAAAAACCCACCACACCAAGCAAAGACAAGTTGTATTACAGTAATGAAACAAATTACATACAAAGTTCAGTCTTCACTCTCTGATAATCAGCTCACATCATCACTCAAGTTCACTCATAGTCACAATGCTCGTAGCGTACAATGAATACCACTCTACTTGACTTAGCTTACAACTTACCAAAAAATCATCACCTTTTTAGTTTACATATAAAATAATGTAATCGACTGTCAAGTCTTACATTTTCATTCAATGTCTCAACCAATCATAGACCTTTAGGTTCATGCACCGATCACCCAATCAAGAAACTAATCTTCACTAACAGATCTCCTTTGCATTGGGCCACCCAACCAATAAATTCATTGCCCATATCAGATCATGTTCATCAACTGAACAAGTCAAGTATTAACTGCTTTATCATTTTTGTCTTTAGCCAATAGGATGTCTGACACTGAGCCACATTTCTACCTTTCATTCACTTGCTACTCTAACTTTTGGTCCAAGTTGGTCAAACTCGGTTGACTGAGCTCCAAGCTCATATTGTCTCCACCGCTTTGAGCTATCATACCCATTGCGACATGGCAATGAGCCCAATCGACACACCCTCAGACTTTCTCGCACTACCACCAACCTCTCCAAGTCTCCTCATGGTGTGGCTGTGATGACCAAGCAGACCGCAACCAGTCATATCGTTCTACTGGACCATGATTGACAGGCTTCCACGGTAGGGCAGTGACCACTGACCTAGACCACTAACGGTCAACTGTGCTACCGTGGAGGCCGCTAGGGCACCCTATGGTAGGGTAGAGACCTCCCTGGTAGACTGCCAGTGTTCAACCATGCTACCACAAAAGCCACCAGTCCACCCCGCGGTAGGGTGGTGACTGCCCTGGCAAACCGCTAGCGGTCTCACCATGACCACCGTAGTGAGTCAGATCACCACCCATGGTGCGGCAGTAGGCAATGTGATATATATCTAGCTACCTACCATGACCACCATGGTGAGGGGAGACATCGCGCATGGTAAGGTGGTGATCGCCAACCTTCTTACCGCGATGCCACTGAGGCATAAACAGACCACTGCGATAAAGCTGTAAGGGCTGAAATGATGCATTTTTTGCCAAGTCTTTTCTGACAGAGGCACAAGACTATAAGTTGAGAAATAATTTCCCAACAAGTCACATGGAAAGGTATGCAAAGTATTTGTTTCAACTCTAGTTCTACTGATAACTTGGTGTCTTTAGAAATGGTAGAGAAATTGAATATGAAAAGAATTCCTCATCCCACACCATACAAAGTGTCATGGTTAAACAAAGGTCAACAAGTCTAGGTAAGTGATTAGACATGGGTAGAGTTTAAAATTGGGGTTTATAGAGACAAAATCATTTGTAACATCATCCCTATGGATGTTCGTTGCTTGTTGCTAAGAAGACCCTAGTAGTTTGACAAAAAGGAAAAATGATGGGGAGAAGAACACTTACGTGATAGGTAAGGATTGGAATTATTTCACCTTGACACCACTACAAGATGAGGGTTTAGATAAACAAGTTGGCTCTTGTACTATGGTAGTTGGGGAGAAGGATTTATTGAAGACATTGAATGAAGGAGGTCAAGTGTTTTCCTTAGTGATTAGACCTAAATCCAAATCTGTTTTAGTAGAAAATAAGGTGGAAGGTATACCTAGTGAGGTTCAAGCTTTGTTAGAAAAGTAAAAGGAAATTGTAGTTGATGAATTTATAAGCTCATTGCCTCCCATGAGAGATATTATCCATCATATAGACTTGATCCCTAGTGCCAATTTTCCAAACAATGCTACATATAAGGAACGAGATAAATGAAAAACAACAATTAAAAATAATGAAGGTCTATATGAGTGGATGGTGATGCCCTTTGTACTATCAAATTGTCAGAGTAGATTCATGAGAATTATGAATGAAGTGTTGAAGCATTTCATTGGAAAATTTGTTGTTGTATATTTAGATGATATTCTTGTTTTTATCAAGAAAAAGGAGGATTATTTGCAACATCCTAACATGGTTTTGCAGAAGTTGAATGAGGAGAAGTTGATGATAAACCTCAAAAAGGTGTGAATTTATGAAAGAAGAGATTGTGTATCTTGGTTTTGTGATCTTCGAGGGTTCATTGAATATGGATCCCACCAAACTAGAGGCAATACTTAGTTGGCCAACTCGAAACTTAGTATGGGAGGTAAGAAGCTTTCATGGGGGTTGGAATTTTCTATAGGAAATTCATTAGGAATTTTAGTCACATTTGTTCACCCATCATTGACACCATTAAGGGAGATACAAGAAAGAAATTTCAATGGACTAATAAGGTAGAAAGGATCTTTGACTATCTGAAAACTAGAGTGGCACAACAAACAATACTTGATTTACCTTATTTTAACAAGGTTTTTAACATAGAGTGTGATGCTAGTGGCTTTGCAATTGGTGCAGTCATAAGTCAAGAAGGCAGACTAGTGGATTTTTCAGTGAAAATCTCAATGAAGCCAAAAGGAATTATTCATCATATGATTTAGAGTTGTATGCAATGGTGCAAGCCCTTAAGAAGTGGAGACACTACCTTTTGCAAAAGGAATTCATAGTTTTCACCGAGAACCATTCTTTGAGTTTTTGGAATAGTCAAGACAAGCTAAGTTAGAGACATGTAAAGTGGGTTGAATATTTGCAAAGCTATACCTTCACAATTAAGCACAATAAAGTTCAAGCCAACAAGGTAGTTGATGCTCTAAGCTAGAGGTCAATGTTGGTGCATGAGATACAACTTCAAAGTGTGGGAATAGATGCATTGAAGGACATGTATGTTTAAGATGATGACTTCAAAGAGCTATATTCTATTTGTGCTCAATTTAAGGATACTTTTCATGAAGAATTTTTTGAATTTTTCTTGCAAGATGGTTTGTTGTTTAAGGATCTCATTTGTGTATACCAAGGTGTTCTATGAGACTAAATTTGATAAAGGAGAAACATTCTGGAAGCTTAGGAGGAAATTTGGGGGTTGATAAGACATTGGATCAGGTGAGAAGGTTCTACTTTTGGCAAAAAATGCAAGTAGATGTCAGAAATTTTTTTGAAAGTTGCATAGTTTTCCAAAGAGCCAAGGATTCTACTTCTAATGCATGATTGTATCAACCCTTACCAATTCCTAATAGGTCATGGGAGATTTTAAGCATGGATTTTCTATTAGGACTACCAAGGGATAAAATGGGTTATAATAGTGTATTTGTCGTGGTTGATAAGTTCAGTAAAATGGCTCACCTCATTCCATGCAAGTATACAAATGTTGCATCTCATATTGTAGGGTTGTTATTAAAAGAAGTAGTCAAGATTCATGGTCTTCCACTAACAATTGTTTCAAACAGGGATTCAAAGTTTATTGGTAAATTTTGGAGGATAGTTTGGAGAAAGCTTGGAACCAATTTGACTTTTAGTACTACCTACCATCCAAAAACAGATGGGAAGATTGAATTGTTCAATAGATCACTTCAGAATCTTCTTAGATGTCTCAAAAATTTGCATGGACAACAACGGGACTTAGTTCTTCCTCAAGCTAAATATTCTTCCAATGATTTAGTCAATAGGAGCATAGGGAAAATCTCTTTTGAGGTGGTGTATGGTTCAAAACCAAGAGGAGTATTTGAGCTTAGATATTTAGCAGGGATAGAGTAGAGAAGTATTGAAGGGGAAGCATTTGCAAAAGCTATGAGAGAGATCCATCACCAAGTTAAATAAAATTTGTAGAAAAGTGTTGAGAAGTATAAGAAGAATGCTGATTTGAAGAGAAGAGATGTACAACTTAAGGTGGGATATTTGGTCCTTGCACATCGAAAGAAAGAAAGATTGCTAAAGGGAAAATATACCAAGTTGTTGATGGAGAAATTGGGCCTTGCAAAGTGGTCCATAAATTTAGGGTTAATGCATATGAGATAGAACTCCCTCCTGGAGTTTCTATCTCCCCTATCTTTAATTTTTCTGACCTATACCCCTTCAAGGGATTTTTTGATGCAGGTATAGATGTTGCTGATGATGATTGGGTTAGAGATATACCACCTACCGAACCATTGAAGATTGAAGAAATTTTGGATACAAAAGAGGTGAAAAGAATAAGATACAAATTCTACAATGAATATCTGGTCAAGTGGCAAGGTTTACCTCCTGAAGATTCCACATGGATGTCTGAAGAAGATGTTAAGAACCATGGGACATCAGTGTAAGAGCTGATCTCAGGTGGAACCTGAGAATTTTCCTCTCTGATTGTATGGTGTAGGTGCACCATGGCATTTTTTCCTAAATGATGTCACTAGGTGTTTAGGTTGGTGTTTTGTGTGTGTGAACACTTATTTGATGTAATAAGGTTTATTAGATATCATAGTTGATTTATTTTTTTCATGCAGGGTCATTTGAGGTGTGTTTTGAAAATTTGTCAAGAAAAGTATAAAAGTTGCTTTGCATATTGGAAGACACCTATAGGTCAGATTCTGCATTTTTCGGGACCAAACACCTGGAGAAGCAAGAAACACAAACAAAAGGCCTTGGATCCCATCTTCTAGTTCATAGAAATTCAGAAGAGGACTAGTTCACCACTTTGGGCGACCTATTCCCACTGAAGCTATTTTCTAGAAATCTTGGTAGATCATGATACCCTTTTAACTAGAACAAGCTCCAAACTAGTTTTCAAGAATTTTCCAAAAAAGGGACTAGATCACCCAGCTTGGCACAAGTGTCCCTTTCGGCCTCAACATCAAATTCAGTAGCATTTCCAGCTCCTACAAGCTTCTAGGTGCACACCCCTTCATTTTCTTTTATTTTTGTAATAGTTTAGTGTATATTTCTTAGGTTATTTTGCACATACTTGCATATCACAATGTATATTTTAGCATAGTTACATTTCAATAGTTTACATTCAATAGATAGTTTTATTTAATTTTTTTCGAACACTTCACCACACATTTGCACACACCTCACAAACCCCCAAAACCCTTAATCGTTTGAATGAACTCACCCAAAAAGCATATCACCAAAGTGGAAAGAGAGCTCATTTTACAATCAAGAGCTCCTAAGTGAAAAGCCCTAGGAGCCTAATTGGGGAATCCTTGTTTGCATTTATTTTTGGTGGTTCAATATTATTCTTTAGGCATTTTGCCTCCATTCATAATATTGAGGTTTTTTCTTGTTTTTTCCCCTCAACAAACTCTTATGTCTCTCTTGCTCTGGTGGTGCTTGGTTTGGCTACTTCAATCTATTTGGTAAGGTCTTTCCATCAAACAATTGCTCATTCATTAGTACTTTCCATTTCTGTTTTATATTTTATTTCATGGTATGAGAGCCTTGTTATTACTAATCTTGTGAGCTACATTGTTGAAGGTTTGCCAAGTTTTAAAACCACACCATTAAAGACACTCAAAGAGAAAAAGAGAAGAGCCAAAAGTCTAATCTTATTTCTTATCTATATATTTATTTTCTAGCCCTTCTGCATGATTTCTTATCTAAATATTTTTTTTTTTTCAAATTTCAAGTTTACATGCATGTTTAAATTTATGCAATTTTTTAGAAACCCTCAAATAAAGGGGTAGAGTTCATTTTTTTTTGTTAAATCCATCTTTTGTGCATGTTGTAATTTTTCTTTATAAATATCTATATTAAATCTATAAAAAAAATAGCTTTATTTCTACATTTTCTCATACAAATATGTATATATATATATTTTTTCCAAAAAAAAATTAGATTTTAAAAAAAAAAATCAAACTTTAATTTACTTTTTTTTTTTCAAAATAAATCAAAATAAATTATTTATTTTCTTTAAAAAAATAATTATTAAATATTTCAAATTTCAAAAGAATCTTTTAAACAAATTAACACTTATTTTATTTATTATTATTGAAAAAATAAAAATCCCTGAACCCTCTATTTAAAAATAAAAAGTGAAAAAAACTTCAAATACAAATTTTTTAGGTTGGCCTTTGGCCTCTCGAGTGTCATCCCATCCCTGCTTCTCTACCATGCAGGCTACCTCCTCATCCATTTCTCTTAAAACCCTGAAATATTTTCTCTCTGCCCTACATTTAAAGTTTTAAATCTTCCCCTATTATTTTTACACTATGCTTTTTTTAGAAATTCTTTGCCGTTTTCAAATTCTACCGTCCCGCACTCATAATTGAAAGAGTAATTCACTTTTGTTAAAGAACTTTGAAATTTCAACTCCCGCCCATTTAGTGTAAAAGGTTTTAAAATCTTATAATTTAGTGTGTTTTTTTACAATGAAAATTTAACATTAAGTTTTTTAAAATGAAAATTCTTTTAATATAATTTTTTTTGAAAGTTATTTAGAAAAGGAAGGGTTCTTTAGAGCTTTTTTATTAATCTTTTCAACAAATCTTTTATAAATTTAAATTATTTTCTTTTAATATTTAATTATTCATTTATTTATTATTATTATTATTATTATTTTCTTTTTTTTAGCGAAAAGTGGAGAGACACTTATAATATTATATTAAATATAAGTAGATATTTACAAAAACTGGTTCAAGGGGTATACTGGCAAGAAGAACTAGTAAGAAACCTCTAGTTATAGCTCGTATTTAATTACAATTTGTACCAAAAACTATAACCTCGAAGAAGGTGGACTAACGCCACATATTACAGATTGTAAAACAAAAAACCTCGAGGAATGTGTCATCATACCACATATTACAATTTTAAACCCTACAAATTTTTTAAAAAACCTTTAGAAATTTTCACCTTTTCATTGACCCCCCATTGACCAAATTTTCATCTTTCCCTTCTAATTTCTCTACCAATTGGAAACCCCTCTTAGAAAATATTTTGTTATGAGTAGAAGTTCTAATTTGATTGGTGAGAGAAGTTGGTAGTGGAGCAGTCATCATTGAAGCATGCTCATGTGCATTGGCAAACCCTTGGCTTGGGGCCATTCGAGCAACTTGACGATGAGCTAACAGGCTTACCCCAAGCTGCAGGTCCAGTTGAACGCCATTCAATGAGGGAGGCACAATACAAGCATGGAGAAAGGCCAAGGCATATTATTTCTCTTAAATTTCCAGTTCCATCATTGAGCAGGTGTGCCTCTAGTATTTCCTTATGGCCCTCAGCAAGAAAATTTACTAAAATCTGGTATTTGTTAAAATACAATGCCAACATAATGGCATTAAAGAATTATTCATAACAGTACCTTTTATGCACTAGATCCGTTAGAAATAACCCTCTATTGAACCCATCCCTAGCAAAAAAAATTGTATTTTTCAACAGCATAGGGAATTGCATTATCCAGAATAAACTGAATTTTGACAAATTTCCTAGCCAAATCTTCCAATTCAACCAGAGACTGAATGAAATAAAGAGAATTCAACAAAAAAATGGAGATCACCTGTTAAGGGTAAATGATTCAGTGTGCCCTCGGCCTAGTAATCTCCAGACCCATAATGATATGAATGTTGTCTTCAACTCTTGAGTATTTCGATGATGAACATTGATTGCAGAGCATCCTGTGTGAGGTATTCTTCTAGTGGCCGCTCCCATGGTCTAACTAGAAGTGAAACCCTCAAGTTCCAAGGTTGATACACCATGAGCTCATGTTGGAATACCAAAATGCGGACACTTGAAACTAAAGCGACTTAATGCCTCTCATTGCCCTACTATTGAAGAAATTAGTTATGCTAGATAAAAAATTTAATGCCTATATAAAGAAATTTCAGCCTAAGTGGAGTGTGAAATCATAATGAGGAGATATGCAAGTGCTAAGAAATTAAAACCTCTATGTACCTCCACAAATCTAGCTCGTGCTAGATAGATATTAAATTTCAGGGCGGCTGATAATGCATTTCAAAGCATCATTTTACTAGTACACAAGGAATAAAATAAATTTGACAGATACTTTGAAGGGACTGATGCAGTTATCAAAACATCATCACATTGATAATTGATAAGAATGGCCTTTAATAGCTTATGTGAGCCATCCTTCATTTGCTATGAAAATCCCTGAGGCCTAACATTTCATCATTACCTCTAACGACACAAGTGACTTGTTTGAGTGACAACTCAACATTGAAAAGACTTAGCTCAGTTTGGAAATTCCTTCAATATCCATGTTGGCAATGCCACAAGCTTATATTTCGAGCTCATGACTTTACTCAAGGCAGTAAAGATCACATTGATTTAAATCACTAAAGAATTGGCAAGCAAATTAAAATTCAGCCAACTAGGAGGCAAGCTACATCTTAACCTCATTTTGAATTAAATCCATTAATTGAATTTTATTAATAAGTTTTTTTAAAATGATTTATTTATTTAATTATTTATAAGAATTTAATTTTCTTTTAATCAAAAGGGTTATTGTTTAAAATAATTTTTTTTATAAATTGGAGATTTTTTTTGAGATTAACCTTATTATTGTTTTCAATAATAGTTTGTTATTTTCTTTTATATAGTTGTATATTTTAATAATTTAATTATTTCACTATAGTTTTGGAGTTATAAATTTATTATTTTTTCATTATTAGTATTTTTTAATTTTATTTTATATTTAAATTAAATCAAATAGTTTTTTTTTCAATTTATGTTATAATTATTTACTTATCTATATTTAGTTTGATTAAGGTATTTAATATTTGTTTATTAAAGAAGGTTTATTTTAAAGTTTAATTCAATCAATAGGTGTTTTTTTTAAAACAAATATTTATAATAGTTATTATTTTTCTCATAAAATTATGAATTTTGTATTGCAATCATGTCAACTGTAATTCCAGAGATTAAATTAAATTCTTCTAACTATCATTCTTGGAAGAATCGCATTTCTTTCATTTTTCATTTCAAACATCTTTTAGATGTTTCTATGAATCCTAGATCTAAACTAGGTTCGTCTACATTCAAAGATGAAATCAAAAAATGGAATCTTAAAAATGAGGAAGCCCTTGGCCTTATAGGTATTTCCATGTCACCCAAAATTTATTCTCACATTGGGAATTGTACAACTCCCTATGAAGCATGGGACAAACTCAAAACAATTTATGATAGTACAAATGAATCAAGAAATATTCAAATTCAAGATCAACTTGAAGATTTGAGGTATTCTGATTTTAAATCTATGGATGATTTTTTATTTAAATTTGATGCTTTAAATATTCAATTGAATTGTTTAGGAGTTAAATTAGATAATCTTAGATTAATTCATCTTATTCTTACAAAGTGTCTTCCTAGAAAATTTTGGCAATTTATTACTAATATTACGAATATTCCTTCTTTAGCTACTCAATTAACTTATGATAATTTTCGTGATTTTTTAAGACAAGAAGAGGCTAAGTTAATTCAATTTGGTACTCTTAAGTCTAATGAACATGCATTTTTTTCTAAACATAAGTAAAATTTTAAACCTCATTCTAAACAACAACATTATAATTCCAAACCTAATTATAATAATAGCAATGATCATACATAATTTAACTCTTCTAAGAGACCACATTTCACTTATTGTAATAAGGATGGTCATTGGAAAAATACTTGTTTTAAAAAGAAAAATGAAAAAAATCCTATGAATAATCAATAGTTTCATAACAATGTTAATCAATCTAGACTTGTTTTTGCATGTAGTTTTAATGTTTCTAAACCCTCTAAATGGGTTATTGATTCAGGTGCATCTAAAAATGTTTCTAATAAGTCAAGAAGAATATACAAGGTGTTATACCCTTAACACAATGAGCCTCACGAGCCAAAAAGATCAAGTCCAAATAACATAAAAATTGGCCAAAAATAGAACTAGCCAAAAATAGTACATCGACCATAGACTAACAACAGATAGAAAAACAAACAAACAAAATAACATCCAACTAGAATTATTCTAGTTCTTTGACAGGAGGTCCACAACATCATCCCCGAGCCATTCTTGATCCTTGTTAGCATTCTTCCCTTCTAGCTCATCTTTAATTACTGCAAACAGAGTTTTGGTGACAAAGTGGACCAACTTCACAATAAAGCGGGTCAAGCCCCTGAATCTCTTGTTGAATTTGTCCATTCTCTCTTTTAGCACACATAACTCCTCCCCATCGTCAGCAACCTTCACGTCCTCGATGTGTTCAGCATCCAGTGGGTGCGAGGACTAGGAGGCCAAGTTCTCTTTCTTCTCTTTTTTTTGGTTAGGAATGGTGTTGGGTCCTTTCACATACTCATCATCTTCCTCCTCAGACATCTCATCCTCCTTGTAATCTTTATTGTTTGAGCGCTCCTCCTTTGAGTCCAAAACCGCATGTCTTTTATTTTTATTTTTTGCCAACCTCCTAGACCTCTGAACTATGGTCTCTCCACCAGTCACAACCATCGCCTCCACCATCGTGTAACCCTTAGATTCCTTCCCCAATTTTTTTTACCTCTTCCATCATTCTCCAGAGGCAACATCAAGCCTTTCCTATCATCTTTACCCTTCTTCTTTGGAGTGGCTTCATAAGAATTTTTTACCAGAGTTGCCTTAAGCTCACAGAAACTAGTTGCAACACTCGTTTGAGCATTTCCCATGTTTCCCTTAAGTTTTTGGCAACAAGCTTGGGCTTAGGATTATCAGTAGCACCCATGTGGGGTTTCTGAATGGGACTTTTAGACTCAACTAGGGATATGTCAACAACAACAAGATGCTTGATTTCCTCCAAACGAATAGCAGATATGGGCTTAGGTGGGCATAAAGAAAGGTGTAAATGATAGAGTCTCATAATGAGTCCTTAGTGGAGGGGAAGAGGAGGGGTATCATCCAGGTTAAGGCTAGAAATTTCCTTGTATTTTTCCATAGAACTTTCTAAATCGATAAGTAGGAAAAATGGAAAACTTAACAAAACTTTGTGCTTAAGGTGATTCAACAGAGGGAAATGGTAGAAAAATTAGGTTTTGTATCTACTTTTGAGCATCATGTATTTCATGAGGACCAAACAAACTTGGTCCCAAGGTTGCGAAAGGGCCCTCCACTCAAATGCTAACTGGTTACAGACTGGATCCTCATTCCCAATAAAAAATTCTTTCATGTTGTCATTATCCAAGGTCCTAGTATGTTTGAGATATTTTTTCCCAAGTGCTCTGCAACCTAACTGCCTACGCTATCACATCTTCACTAGCCTCAAAATAATTCCCACCTAGAGTCACTCTTCGGTCCTTTCCAAGAATTGGCAAAATGCCTGGACAAATTAGGGTCATGACCCACACGAATCTCCATTAGGGGAGCTAAGTTGCCTTCAACATAGATTTTTGACACTAGTGGGTTTTTACAAAATTCACCACAGTTGTCAAGCTCCGTCCACACACGATCGCCAACCATAATTTATTTTTGCATAGGAAAACACCAAAGAACTTGTAAAATAAAAAATGTTAGAGATACTGGTTAAGAAAAGGGTTTTCCTCATAT
This sequence comes from Sequoiadendron giganteum, assembly GCA_007115665.2. Classification (NCBI taxonomy): domain Eukaryota; kingdom Viridiplantae; phylum Streptophyta; class Pinopsida; order Cupressales; family Cupressaceae; genus Sequoiadendron; species Sequoiadendron giganteum. Next base: position 837,547,911 of record CM021100.1, on the reverse strand, counting down.
AATGGATTTTTGGGTGAATAAAAAAATGTTGGTTAATCAAGGCAATGTGCAGGACACACGCATGAATGGAAAAATCACTTAGCTTAAACTTAGTTGTATCATAAATGGGGATCTTGAAGCGATTGTGGCTAGGTAGGCAAGATATGATGGTAAAGAAAGGTTTATTAGCCATGTCATCCTTGCCCAAAAAGCTAGGAAAGATGGTCGTGGGCCCAAATTTAGTAATAACAAGGAAAATAGGTTTGGGACACAAAGGTAAAATAGCATAAACGAAAGAGTGAAAAGGAATATTTCCATCATAATCAGTCATCACATAAAGGTTTAAATCCACATTCTTAAGGAAGAAATGATATTTTAATGCAATCCCCATAAGGAGATAGTGTAAGGTACAACCCTGCGAAGTCTTAGTCACAAAGTATGTGTCGTACTTCCTTATAATGCCATCTTCATTTAACACGGGATTAGCCTAAAATTTTGAATTTTTCCACTTGTAGGCCACCTCAGCTTTTATGCCCATCCACCAAGCCTAGAGTACTAACATGTGGGCACCCCAAACAACCCCCCAAATCATAAAATTTGTAGTCATCATAACAAATAAGGGTTTTTTTCTTTCAAGATTAGATCTTGAATTCTTGGCACTAAGTTCCCCAAATTGCACCAATATTTAGATCAATACTAAAAGGTTCCAAAGCTAGCTAAGGAATCAACCACTCAATTACCCTCCCGATAAATGTGGGTAATTTTCCTTAATCTTATCTTAGATATAAAGAGGCTTATATCCAATAGAATATCCTTCGTGCTCCATCCAATCAATCTGCCAAAGATTACAACATCCATAATGGATTTAGAGTCACCTTCAATCTAAAGGTTCTCAATCCCTAGAGATGCAAAAAATTGAATTCCCTTGAGCAACGCACATGCTTCTACAATAATAGAAGATTGGAACCCAATCTGCCTATCATAACCTACCACAAGATCACCTCTGGAATGTTTGATCACACCTCCTATACTAGCTCTACCTAGGTTGCCTTTTGCAGCCCCATAAAAGTTGAGCTTAGACCATCCTCTATCTAGTGGCTCCCAAATAGTGTTATTCCTAGCCAGGGATTTGGAGTTTTCGAAGGATATCGCATCCAAATTCTGATGCCAAGCCATAGCCATTTTGATTTCAATTTCGGTGGGTCCCTTTTCAAAAATATTCCCACTAAAGAGGGAGATGTTTTCCTCAATAAGGCATGCACCTATACCAAATAACTTCTTAGGACTCATCTCAGTATTCCTAAATATCCTATTGTTCCTATCCTTCCATAAACACCAACAAATAATGCGAGGGACTTGGTTCCAAATTTCTCCAGGCAAGGGGTGAATATAAGGACCACACCAACCCAAAATAAAGGATTTAATATCCATACACATGGCCTAGAGAATACCCAATATTTGGATCATGGAGTGTGATTTGAAATATTGATGCAAAAATTCTCACACAATCAAAGCCAAAAATTAATGCAATGAACATTATGGATTGTGGAAACTTGATATCATTAAATACCAAATCTTTCAAAATCTATTCCCCACACTTCAACAGAAAACGAACATTGTAATAGTAAGTGGTCAACATATTTATCACAACATTCACACTAGAAACATTTGTTGGGGATATAAAATTCTCTTTTCATCAAATTGTCTTGAGTAAGGATCCTGTTGTGATAGGTAGTCCACCAAAATAATTTGACTTCTAGGATCATATGGTGGTTTTAGAACTTCTTCCAAAGTTCAATAGCAACACTCTAGTCTGTCAGCATATTGTAGTTGATTTGACAGACAAATCACCATGTTTGTCAAAGGTCCGAAAAATTCATCTCCTAAGCAGGATGAGGGAAGTCTAGTAATAAAAAGTAAATCATATAGAGACTTAGCTAGGCAACAAAGATCCTAGGAAAAGAGGTGGCAAAGGGCTAAATCCTTCCACACCCTAGCCCTAGGAGGCCCAAAAACATAGTCCCTAATGTGGATACCAAAGAACCTTTGGGCCAGCCTCTTGAGACTCCTAAATTCAGAACTTCTTAGAGGGGTATCAAGTAACCAAGGATCTTCCCAGAACCTGATCTTATTACCATTTATAATCTTCCATTTTATCCCACTTCTAAGAAGACCTTGAAAGCCGCAAATTATCCTCTAGGCTAAAGAACCCTGAGGATGAACCTCAGAAAGGAAGTTGACCAAAGGCTTGTTCTGAAGATATTTAGCATTTATGATTTTGCACCAATCCTTTGTGTTCCTTATATGATCCCAGCCCACCTTGGCCATCAAACCCTTAATAGTGTTAGAAATAACCCTGATCCCAAGACCACCACAATGTTTGGGCTAACAGAATTTTGCCCATTTTACTAGGTAAAATTTCTTCTTGTCCTCAGTCCTAGACCAGAGGAAATTTCTTTGAATTTTTTCAAATTTCTCAGCTATATACCTACGTATCTTGAATATAGAGAAAAAATAAATTGGTATACCTGGAAGAGCTGCATCTCAACATGTTACTTCACATAAAAAGTTTTATTTTTAAATAACTTCACAAGTACTTTATTATTGAACTTGATCAACCCAATAATAGTGTACTTGTTTTACTCAATTATATTTGAAATATGAAAAGGGGATATTCATGTAGTCATGAATGCATGAATATCATCTTAATGACTTATTTATACTTAATAATCCTTCATGTTATAGTATGCAATTCTCCTTATTCCATCATTTTTATTTTTTTTAATTTTTATAACTTAAGGTGGCTTGATTTGTGTCTTTTGATCTATTATAATATTTAAAACAAACCTAGTGTTTCCTACACATCTAAAATTATGTTTTTTTGATAAAGGGAATTTGATATTTTATTGTGTCTCATTAATCTCATATTGTGCCTTATTGGTAAATTTGTCTTTTTGATGGATTTATTTCATCTATAGATTTTTTAAAATTAAAAACTCATTGGAGTATTTGCCTTCTTGATGGATTCATTCCATCTATATATATTTTTCAAATAAATCTATTTATCAAGTCTCAATGGAGCCTTTACATATATATTTTATGTGCTAGTCGCATTTACAGTAATGTTACATAGGGAGCCCTATCTAGATAATAACTCATATATTTTATCAAGTATCATTGGAGTTTTTCTTTGGGACCCATGGAACATATTTCCATCCACTTCGATGGTATGCACTTACTTATTTATGATGAACTTAGATTTATTTTATTAATTGATGGGGATAAAGTTCTTGAAACTTTTTTGTTTCATTATTTTATTGAAGGCATTATGTTTTTTTTTTAAACCATCTTTAGGACCAATATTTCAAAGTCCCTTATTATTATTCTTTATACAATTTACCTTTACAATATTATGATGTAGTGAGAGGAAACCTAGATATATTATTTATTTGTCTATATATTGACATTTTATAATTTTGGGTTATTCTTTCTTTCTATCTCATGGTTTCATTAGAAGTAAAAATGATGCAAATTTATATATTAAGCATAGTGAGAATGATATTGTGATTATTATTTTATCAAGTATCATTGTTCTATAGATTTTGAATATAAAGGTAGCACTAATGCATCTATAGAAGCACTATGGTTAAGAAGATTACTTGAAGACTTGGGTCTACCTCAACTGGATCCTACTCCTTTATATTGTGATAATCAAAGTGTTATTTCTTTAGCAAAGAATCCAATTTTTCATGCAAAGACCAAGCACATGGCTCTTCAACAACACTTCATTATAGAGAAAGTTGAAGACAAGAAAATTTCTCTTTGTATTGTAAAGGTGAAGATAAAGTGGTAGGTATTCTCACTAAAGCTCTTTGTAAAGATAAATTTCTCATTCATTGTAAAAATTTTGGATTACAACCCATTGAAGGGTTTGATGTAACCTCCCCAAGTAAAGCTTAAGTGGGGATGTTAGAAGATTAATCTTTACTTTGTAAAGGTTATTCTTTAAATGTAATTTTTTTATTAACTTACATAGGAATATTCCAAAGGAATCCCTAAAAATCTTTTGTCTTTTTTGTCATCTAACACATGTGTGAGGATGACTTATTTTTAATTCCTTTATTAAGGAATATTTGTAACCACCTCCTTAAGAGGTGACACTTTGCACACACATAGATGAATGGTGGCATCCATTGAGTTGGCAGTTACATTCTAACTCCTCCTTCTCACATCTACTTATTGAGGTGTCTCTCCTCTCATTCTTCAAGATTCAAGAAAGAAAGCTAAGGTTGTAGCTCTCTCTCTCTCTCTCTGTGTATTATTCTTTAGGCATTTTGCCTCCATTCATAATATTGGGGTTTATTCTTGTTTTTTCCCCTTAACAAATTCTTGTGTCTCTCTTGCTTTGGTGATTCTTGGTTTGGCTACTTAAATATATTTGTTAATCAATTTCCTTCAAACAATTTCTCATTCATTAGTACTTTCCATTGGTCTTTTATATTTCTTTTCAAAGTACAAAACTTTTCCATTATTAATAAATAGATTTGGTGAACCAATTGTAAATATTATTAATTTTTTTTACTTTCACATTGTATATATTGATTTTACATAGATACTTACTCAGTTTTTATTCTTCCTTTTTTATTTTTCTTGCTCGTCCATTAAAATACCGATGTCTTCTATTTGCAAGAACTAGGCTAAAGAGTGCAAAAGCATTTGAAAATCAGGATACCTATTTTTTTAAAAGTTACCATAGCAAAGAAAACACCACAATATGAGAGATCATATATGAAAACACCAAATCTCTATCAACTTTGTTATTGTGTGATGTATGATGGAACTCCATGAAATTTCCCATGCGCATTTCATACTTTTCTTGCTCGGGGGTTTGGCTAGAGTTCACAAGGCTCCATGATGCCATGTTGGGGAGGATTACGAGCATGGGTTTTGTGCTTTTTCTTTTAGCACCATATATTTGTTGTTGCATAGATACATGTGTGCACAAATCCTTGTATACACTTGGCTTCTAGAAACATACTCTATAATAACATGTTCCTCATGTCATAGCAAGTGGTGGGGAAGCACTTGAGACTTTGGCCACATCACCTCAAAACAAGGCATACCTTTTAATTCGATTATTCTTACAATGAAAAATATATGTATCGTGTCATTGCATTCTTCTTTTGGTGAGGTATGTTTATTTGTTTTGGATCAAAGATGGTGTCAATGAGTCTTCGATTGCACTATGAACACCTTTACTCTCTAAGTGATAGTTTCCCCTATATAATCCTTTTTGTGTTGATCAAATGGTATAAAATTTATCAATATAATACTTTTGCTTTCCTCCTGAATAAATGCATTAACATATTTTTTTTTTATTTGGACAAAAATTCAAGCTAATATTCTATTTGGTCATCCAAATTATTTTATTTTATCTAAGTCCTTTTTATTTTGTTCTTGAAACTAATAAATTTTGATGTGGAAACGCAAAGATCAATTTTTCATTTTATCCAATTGGTTCTTAATTTCGCATGCATTGCGTGTGAGATAAGAACGGAGAACTGGACTATAAAATGAGGTTTAAAATGCTTTAAAATTCTCAAATCAAATGAAGAGATATAAAATAATATCTAAGCCAAAATTAAGTGATTTATAGTATGTTCAAGTTCGGTGATACAAATTGATATCTTTCAATGCACACATAGGTTGCCTTTAACTTGAATACATATACATTGATTTTCTTGATCTATCCATCTAATTGTCCACAATAATATATAAATTGATTTTCCAACATCTCTCTTCATTATGGTCTACTCCACCTATTTTATCCTAGCTAAACTCCAAAATCATAAGCTTCACCTCCTAATATGAACTAGCTTCACGTTATTTCATATTGGCTTATTAACACGCTTTCCCTTTCTCAACTCAATCAAATAATTACAAATATTACTGATTATTCATATTTCACACTCCATCCCGAAAAAAAGTTTGCTTCTTGTTTCCTATTGAATAGCCATTTGCAGTGGACCCCTATCGGCTGATTGTTGCATGCTTTTGCATGCGGCTGCTAGTATATAATATGTTTTAACATTAGCACTTGAAAATTTGAGAGCGTATTACTTATATTTTATTTTCACACAAATCATCTAATACTCAGTATCTTATAATATTACACAGACAGTTAAATAAATTAACAGAATTGCATCGAAACGAAAATGGAAAAGAGGTAACGGTCAAGAGGTTCCCACACACTAAGCTGTTAGTTTAGTGTGTGATTTTTAAGCCCGACCAAGCTTCCCACTGGTCATAACAACCACTGCAAAATTTTGGTTACCACCAAAAGTAGAGATGTCGCTGCAAGCATGAGTGCCCATATCTACGAGATGCAACACCTCTCAGAGGAAGATAGTTGGAACCTGTTTTAATAGTTTTCCTTCCCCGATGGTGAGGGAAATAAGCCGCCCGAGGATCTTGAGAGCTTGGCCCATCAAGTTGTTGATGAATGGGGGAGGTTTCCACTGGCCCTTAAAGACAGTCGGAGCATCAATGGCTAACTCTCCATTTTTGTCGACATGGGAATCAAAGCTACATGAATTAAAAGAGATAGGAAATGTTGAGGATTCCACCATGAAGATTCTCAAGCTGAGTTATGACCCTCTTCCTTCCCATCTCAAATCTTGCTATGCTTATTTTTCTTTCTTTCCAGAGGACACAAAAATATCATTTTCTACCTTTAATTGATATAGAGATATACATCATGATTATTTGATATATTTGTGGATAGTAGAAGGTTTTATTCCAAAGAAAAAAAAAAGAATAGTGGGATATTGGTCTAAATTATTTACATCAACTTGAAGAGTTTTTTTCGGTTGAAGTTAACAGAGTTTATGCTTGTTTCACAGTACATGACTTGTTGCATGATCTGGATATTAACATATGTAAAGAACATAGCTGTGTATTTGAGCTTCCCTTAGAAGAAATAAAGTGTCGCAGATTATTATTGGCTAGAAAAGGTTTAAGTTCTAATGCAATTTCCAAAACGCTTCTTCATGGTCAGTGATATATTTGGACTCTCTCATTCTCTCATAACCCATAAATTACATGTAATCCAGAAAACATGTTTGATAGTCTGAGAGTTCTTTGCGTTCTTGAATTTAGCTAGACTTCCATCTCTACGTTGCCCAAATATGTTGGGAACTTGAAACTTCTCAAGGTTTTGAACTTGTCTCACACAAAGATCAGGGAGCTTCCTGATTGTGTTAGAGGACTTAAGAATCCTCTTTTTCTTGATGTTTCTCATTGCAGAAGCCTACAACATCTACCTGAATGGATAGGAGAGTTCCAATTCCTTTCACATCTAGACATGGAATGCTCAGAAGACTAGACATACAGTCACATGCCTAAGGTAATATCAAAGCTCCCGAGCCTTAGGACACTGAGATCAGATCTCTTCCCACTCTCTAGAAAAGATAATGAATTCTTAAATGTTAGAGATGTTGATAATTTGTTCAATCTCAAAGAAATTTATTTTATATTAAAAGATGTATAGGGCTTGACAAGTGTAGCAAGTGGCATCCTTGAGCGTCTGGTTAAAATGAAAAAAATGAGCATAGAAAATGGCATTCCTACAATGGAAGGCAATGGACAAGAACCCACTCTTCCAGAACTCTTAGAGAGAATGAATGTTATGAAAGATCTTCAACTACTAGAGCTTCATCATTTCTCTGTGCCAAGCTGGATATGTGGCATGGTAATATCTGACAGAAATTACCCTGTCTAAGTGCGGTGATTATCCATTCCTCCAAAATATGCCCAACTTACAAACATTAGTGTTGTCGAGTGATTGGAAATGCATAGAATTACCAAATTTCTTTGGAGATTCTGGGGGATTTCCTAAGATGGTTAGGTTGTATATTGATTACTTCCCTCTTTTGTAAGCATTTCCAGTATTGGAGGATGGTGTGATGCAATGTCTCGAAGCATTATGGATATATAGATGCTCGCAGGTGAAGAAAGTCCGTGACGGATTGGAGCGGTTGAGCAGACTAAAGTGGATTTGGTTGAGGAAGGGAAGTGGTGATTTAGTAGAGAACTTAAAGGAAGGGGGAAGATTGGAACAAAATGAAAGATAATAATCCTCACATCGACTTCAACCTATTTTGACAGCGCATTTTTCCATTTTGGACATTAAATTAATGGAATAAGAGAGGAGAAAATTATGTAAATATAATTTCAATCTAAAAATATATAACTAGCACTTGTACTAGAAAGGGGTGCAAGGGTTACGTCGATATAAAATATTGGTTGAGTTAAAGTTTGTTTTCAATCTTTTAAATGGAAATATTATTTGTGAGTTAGAGTTTGTTTTTGACAGGGGGTGAGGAATATTTCAGCTGTTTGATAGTTTTTTTTTTCTGATGTAAAAATTATGACAAAACAATTATGATTGCATAAGTAGATAATATACAGAATGTGAATTTATAGTATTTCAATAGAAGTGTCATAATTGTGATTACATAGATCACTAAACTTAATTTCTTATTTTATTTTCAATCTTAATTAATTCATTTCAATCGCTTTGTTGTAATCACATCAATTACTTATTTAAAATTTTAAATATTATTTTATCCCACATGTATTTGTAGAGTATTGGGTATTTAATCTTTGCTGCTTGAATTTTATTTAACCAAAATAAACAAGTTTTAGAACATGTCAGTGTATGAAAATAAATTGAAGTGATTGAAGAGCCTAAATGATCCGGGGGATATTTTCACTAAAAATTAAAGTGTCTCCAATACTCCAGATTTTAGCACCATTAGAAAGAGCTCGATGTCTTGATTCCAACACAACTTGAATGGAGTCAAACAGAGCTACGAAGCCCAAGTTATTGCCGGTCAAAGTTCAGTCAACAACTGGTCAACTCAGGGTCCAAGGCAAGAAAAAAAGTCAAAATTTGATGTCACCAAAAGTGGTCAAAATTTATGTCAACACGAAAAGCTCGACAAGAGTTTTCTAACGGTGTTTGTTTTATGCAAATCGGAGCTTGTATGTGTGAGATATGGAAGGTCAAAGCTCAGTTGGCTTGAAGGTACAATGATGACGTCAGCATGACATCATCATGCTAACATGGATGAATCATGAGGTGACACATGGTGGCTTCCCGAAGTTACATGTGGCGGCAATTTGTTGGACATGGCTTTATTTAAAAAATAAATAAATAAATATAAAAACCTACCACTCCTCCCATTTAAAAGCCTTAATTTAAGGCCTACGTGAGAAAAATTAGGTGGGGTCTTAATTTAAAACAAAACAAATTTACCCCTGTTTAAATGGGATAAAACCCTTTAATATTTAAAAATACATGTGGTTGAGAGATCCCCTTTTTAAGAGGAACTTAAACATTATTTTTAAAGAAAAAAAATAAATTTCCAACCAATTCACCCCCTATAATTAAGGATTAAATCCTTAACAAAATCAAGCCCGTTTATATTCAAATAATATTTTCTATGTAAAAGGGATATTGGGAGGTTTTGAAAATCAATTGGTTATGAACCAATTTGAGTTTTTTTTTGTATAAAAAGGGTAGAATGGGGGGTGTGAGTCTAAGTAATTTTTGAAAAAAATTTGGTGAAGTTGTGAATCAGAGAAATAGGGAGATTTTCTAAGGAGATTATTTTGAGCCTTTTGTAAGTCGGAGTATTGTCATGCTACCGAAGTGCTCTTGGTGCATTTGTAACTGATTTTTTTGGAGATTAATCGGATCCGTCTCACTCTATTGGAGCGGACCCGGAGACGTAGTCACGTTTGTGGCGAACTCCGTTATCAAATCGTTTGCACTCTCTCTCTTCTTCCTTCTCAATTTCGTTATTTTCACTTTCAGTTTTTAATGCATAATTTCAATAATTTATGCATGAATTATATTTCCGCTTAATTCACATGTTGATGTGTTAATTTTGTTTATGTAATTTGAATTTCCACGAATTGTAAACATTAAGCATTCAAATACAATTAGTCTAGATCCTATACAGATCACTAAAACTTTTATTAATTTTTTTATACATCTCTATGTGGTCCCCATTTCTACGTACGTTTTTCTTGTAAAACATCCATCTGCGGATAAGTTCACTTTACTCAATTAAGTTAAATTTTTGGAAAAATAAACAAGTTTCAAAATAAGAATGAAAAAAAATTCTAAAAAATTTCCTTGCTGCATAGCAACCGCCATGAAATTCGTTCTTCCCATGGATTAAATGAAGAGAATTTCACACAGTGACACGTCTTTAAAAAGGTGACAATGACGCATGTATTTTGCATTGATAATGCCTGTATAATGCATGTATGCAACCACTGGGAATAAGGAAAGAAAAGATTAAAACAGGTTTACTTCTCTGTATACCGGCGAGTTGTATACTGATGAAAAAAATTGTATACTGGCGGTGGATGGAGTTGTATATCAGTATGAGACAAGTTTCGGCTTCACTCTATATATAATCTATCAATTAAATATAATGTATCTTATTGTTCAAGATAATAGTAATCAATAATTAACTATTCTCATGTCTAACCTCTATAAGAATAATATGGTGTGTCTCAATATTTTTTAAAAATAATTTGAAGGACATCATCTAAGTAGTGCTCAATATATTTTGAAACACATCAAATGAAAATTGTGACCAATTTTATAAAATAATTAGATGTATTTTGTTTAAGAGAAGGAGAAGAGGTAATGGGAGCTTGGTTCACATTTTTCATTGAATCGTTAACCTTTGAAAATGTATCAACAGTTTGAAACTTTTGTCTTTGGTAAAAAGACCATTGAGATACACACTATAAAAATTGGCTTAAAAAATCTCTTGATAAAGATGACTTATAACTTAATATAATGTTGCGGATGGTCCAACATAGAAAAAATGAACAAAATCCTCTGACATAATCACTAATACACACAGTTAGTCTATGAAACCCTCAAATAGATCATAAATAGTAAGTCTAAGTCTTATATAAACATGCCTTTAAATTAATTTAATATCTCTTAGTTAGATGATCAATTTTTTTTATCTAAAACCTTGAGCTAATGACAAGAAACATTTAATAACATGATATTTGAAGCTCCTTAGAAATAAATTAGCAAATAATATATGCTCATATAAGAAAATAATAGCTTAGTGAAGGATCTTAGCTATGTATATGGGTCAACTTTTTCATCATATGACTTGTGTCCTTCTAGTCATAATTGTATTTTCCATTAGAAATTTTATACACTATTTTATCAAGTTGATACATCTCTTGCATTAGTGAATGTAGGATCTAGCTTAGAATGAATTATGCCAAGGAAATTTCAGGGGCCATTAGGATGAGTATAAGTATAGACATGTGTATAAATATTGTAAGGAATTAAGTAGGTGATGGTTTGGAAAATATGAGTGGAGGGAGAAATGCAATGAGGTACATGCACATGGGATTGGATAGAGGAATCATCATGGAATTAACAATTATACCATGTGACAAGTGGTTGATATAGTTGGTTGGGTAGTAGTAGATGGAATAAGAGTAGAAGTGTAATACATGATGAGGGTGGTGGCAGATATAATAAGAGGGGTTGAATTAGGAGTTAGGTAATATAGAGTTAAGTTAGAGGAACGAGAAAATTATAGGTTTGTAAAATAATCTAAGAATGGTTATTTTAGATGGGATGGAATAGTTATAGTAGGTATAGCTAAAAAGGGAGGGGGAGGTAGATGAACTAAATTTAAAGGTAGTTTTTAAGAATCTTAGAAAAATAGTTTTAAGAAATCTAATCAATGTAGCTTGTTGATATACATATTTTGAATTATATTTTCTAACTTTAGAATTTTCAACATTAGCTAAATTAGTATTTTTTTGTGTAAATTATTGTTGATTATCCATATAGATATTTTTCTTTATTAAGAGGGATAAAGGCTTTTGACCTGGAGCTATGAATCAGTGAGGTCACAAATGAGGGACCTCATTCCCAATATAAATTCTCAACAATCACACCCCAATGGGGTTTGAACCTTAATGGAAAGAATACCAACAAAATAAATTAACCATCTCACCATGCCACTATTGGAAATTATCCAAATCAATATTAACACAAGTATTTAAAATTATTTTATTGTTATTAGAGTGAATATCCATAGTGGGGTTAAGATTAGGAAGTCTTTTGAAAGAAAGTTTGGGATTTTGAGTAGCTCATTCTATAAACACAAAAATAAGGTAATGGGATATGAGCATAAATGCGCCACTCAAACTAGCATTTTTAGTCAATTATTTTGTTAAATAAATTATTTGCAATTTTTTTTTAACAATATGTAGATAAGATAAACTAATTATTTATCACATGCAACATGTAAAATATAAAGAATATGTAGATAGTACAAAATAATAATTTATTAGATATCCCATTTAGATTAAAAATGTATATATTTTTAAATTAAAAAATAACTTATCTTATCTAAAAAATTTTATTAACAAACTACTTATTATACCTTATAGTATTTTTTAATTTGAATGATATAACACTAGAATACAACTTCAACTAGAAATAAAATCCTTTAATAATTTATCAAATAAACATCATTAACACTAATTTCTAGGTAAGGAGGGGGTTGAGACATGAAAAAACATGAGCAGGATCAGGTGTGGTGAGAACATTTCAAACTCTATAGAAGGCAGGGAAGGAGATTCTAAAGCTGATGATGATGATGATGAAGTTTTTGTTGTGGACAATATTTCTATTGCTTTCTCTTGCTCTACATCCTTTTTTTGTTGGTACTATGGTTTCCCTTGCGCTTTTGACATCTATGGACGGGTTTTGGTTCTAGCAAGGTGTTCTTCAACCACTTTCTAGTTTGGTTTTGGTCTCCCATGTTGGAAGATTTTGTTCCCTACCCATTCTCTTGTTTTGAGTGGGTTTATGTTGCTTCGATGGGTTGGCCTACCCATTTTTTCAAGCTCGTGTTGGTTAATGGCTCATGGTGGCACTTGATCTCTTGTCTTCACTGACTTTTCTTTGTCGAATGTGGTTTTTCCTATTCCTCCTTTCTTCCTGAATTTTTTGTGCTCTTTCTTGGATGTCTTTGACTTTGTCCTACTCATAGGATTACCATTTCCCCTACCTTTCTCTGACTACATCTCATTTCGGTACTTGTTGATGGGTGGTGGGGGCTTGTTCCCTCCTCTATTTTTGGGGGAGTGATGTGTGGTGGGTGTTTAGTGGTTGTTACTTCCTTGTACAAATTCCTTTGGTCTAGGCTTGTGGTTTTTGTTGTTGAAGGGCTACATGTTTGCATGCTGCCTAGAGTTTTTCTCATGATTTGTGAGTGGCAACTTTTGTTATGGAAGATTATTTGGCTTGCGGTCCATGTGGGGAATTTGTGAGGGTGGATGTTTGGTTTTCTTTTACTTATTCCTATGGCTTTCAAGGCCTTTTCTCAACTCTGTTCTATTACTTCGGTGTTTTCCATTGCACCAAAATATCAACCTATTAATGCTCGATACAACCGCCAGATTTATACAAGATACATGAGAGGTTATTAATCCATTTCAAGAACCCAAGATTTGTGCTACACCAAGGAGACCAAGGGAAACACCATTATGCAACAATCCCCCAATGCAAGTGAGGGGTTTTAAACCGTGACCTTAGCTCTAATACCAATTGTTACATTGGTGGTTGTCATTGCAACAAAAGATCAACCTATTAATTCCCGATACAACCACCATATTTATACAAGATCCATGAGAGGCGGTTAAGCCATGTCATGAACCCAAGCATTGTGTTACACTAAAGATACCAAGGGACACACCATCCTGCTACATGTTCAACATGTTGGTTTGTGTTTTAGTTCATGTGCTCCTCTCTTGTTCCTCTATGGCCTTTGGCCTATGCTTTGAGGGTTCTCCTTCATACAACATATGGTGTTGTGGTGGTGTTCATATCTCAAATCTTACATTGTGTGACTCTAAGTTGTGGGTTGTGCTCTCTCAGGTGGTGTTTTGAGGGTTTTGGTTCTAGTTAAAATTTGTTATGCTGATGTTGAAACCCTTCTTCAAGGTCTGGTTGGTGTGGAACATTTTTTCTCCATTCCCATGGTTTTTTTATTGGGTTGGTGGGGGTTACTCCTTGTTTATTCTAGCTTCCCCTATTCCCTTTTGGTTTTAGGCATTGTACTCTTGTGGGATCCGTTGAATTACCTTAGCTCTTTTTAGCTTCCCCTGTTGAGGTGGGGCTTTCTTCTTTTGAGGTGGAGAATGGTCAGAGGAGTTTGGGTTTTCTCTAGTGCTAGTTTTTCTAGAGTACATTACAAGGGGGTTGACACCCTTGGTGTTCTTGTGTAAGTGTTGGGTGTCTCTCTTCCCTCTTGTTGGCCTTCTCCTTTGCAACTCCTATTGAGGTGGAGTGTGCTCCTTTGGAGGTGGTGCTTGGGTTTGTTGGCAAGGTGGGTGTGTTTGTGGAAAGGGATCCCCTTTTCCCTTTGGTTTATATTATGTTTGGTGTCAGGCACTCTCGAGTTGCTGCATGGTGGTTATAGGCCTTGGTTCAACATTGTAAGTGGTTGTCTTGTTCTTTGTTTCCCCTACTATAGGGTGGTATTTTCTAGTTTGGTCTCCTTGGTTATTGCCACCTTTAGTTCCCTGTATTGATTTTTTTTTTTTGGTTTCATGCTTTGATCAAAAGCATGACTTGTTTTTTGTTCTTCTAGGCTCACTGCTAGTGAATCTTGCTCTTCTTTTTAGGTTGTCTCATTTCATGTGAGTCTCTTACCTTTTTCCTCTATCATTTCTTTGTAACGAGTACTAGCCCTTCTAGTCTTAACCAAATAAAATCACTAATTGCTTGGTAATGCAAACCTTTTATAATTTTTGGTTGTATATTTTATTTATTATTAAATATTTAATTGAGATTATTTATAATTTTGGCACATATTTCCCATACAACCAAATTATTATTTATTTATTTGTTTATATTCTATGTTTTTTTATTTCCCATAAGTGTTGCATATATACTTTATTATGTTTGGTTAGAAATATTTGTTGATTAAAAATTGAAAATAAATACAAATATTAAATATTTTGTTGTTTAAAATTTAGTCCAAATTCTACATTCATACAAAACCTCACATGATCATGGCTTTACATGATCATGGAAATATGGTATAAATAATTAAAAATAAGAATACTAAAAGGGTTAACATCTTGAATAGGTACTACATAAATTCTCCTTAGGAACCTTTGATGAAGGTCCTTCATTATTCAAACACTAGCTCTTTTCATTTCAATTTTTATTTATGTATGTCATTGTATGTATCTTTGTTAATAATTGATCAAAGATAATTAAGCCACATTTTATATCATGCATTGGTTATCTCCTATCATGTACTTATTTTTTTCAACTGTCAATCTACATTTAAAGTTGAGGTTCAACTGATAGTCATCATTTCTTGTATTTTTGTCTCCTTATCTTTGTTTCACTCCTTGAATTTTACCTTCTATGCATTCCTTCACTTGTTTAATTAGTGACCTATGTCTTAATTGAGTGAATTTTAGTCTATTAGTAACATAAAAAAAAAAATTATCGTTTTGGTAGCATTGTAGGGAGATGAATCTCTAAATCATATATTTATCATCATAGCCTACCTAAAATATGTAAAAATCATTATCTTTTCGTATTCACCAAAAAGTGATTTATCTATAGTACCAATTTAGAAATAATACAAGGATGAACCACATGGATATGAGCTCCAAAAATATATGAAAAATGGTATTTAATTAATAAAAAGTTGGAAAATGATCATATGTATTATGATGTACTTGCTAAATTTATATGTATTATATTTCTAATGTTGTTGGGTCCAAAGAGTCATAAATTCAATATTCCTAAATTTATTTTAATGAAAACTAATTTTTATATGATATGGCATAATCAATACTCTCTAAAATTGCTTTGAGCTCAATTATGTGTGGAAATTCATTTATTTAAGATTTATCATTTAGTTTAAATTCATTAAGTGGTAGGATACTTCTCTTTTATTTTGTCATGTGTGTGATTAATTTGTTGAAAATTCCTTAGGATGAGGGAATCATATTATTAGAAATAATCCTGTGAACATCATTGATATACATTATGATGTGGAAGATTAGAATTATTGAAACCTCTAGGAGTCAATGCTATTAGATTTTCATAATCCATATAAACAATTCTGTAGATTTTTGGATTAGATTGTGTGTTGATTTTTTGAGTCAATGTTTTGGATCACACTCCATGATCCATCATCAAGACAAAGAGCTCAATGAGGTGTATCACAGATGATGGATCATGGAGTGTGATCTGAAATGTTGACTCAAAAAATAGACACAAAATCTAATCTAGAAATCTATAGAATTACCTCTAGGAGTGTTAGCACTACATAATTCTTTCCAGTTTTATGAACTATTAGATTTATTTTGATAATCTCCCATATTTTATTATTTCTATAGAGTAAAGTACTAGGTATATAGCATGGTGGCATATTTAACTAACCATAACTTAATATAGTGGTATTTCTATGTTTGAGTCATCAAGTTCTTAAATAATGTGCTAATTATCAAATTGATCTCATGTTTTTTTTTCCCATTTACCACTTAACAAAAAGATAGGATATGCACTTATTATTTAGTATTCTCATCTACACTCCTACCTAGTTTTCTAAAAATAATTGTAGGATTTTTCTATTTGACACCTTCATATTTTATCTTTAGTTAAAATAAAATATTGGACCGAGACAGTAAAATTTTATTTATGTATTCTTTTTTTAAATACATGTCATCCTAAAGTTTTTTTCTAAACCTTTATCTAAGTAAAATATTTTTGAACTAGTTGTCTCATGTTTGTTTTTGGGTGAATAAGGGTTTTCCTTGGTCAAACCATGTTTGGTAATCAAACCTTGAATTGAAATAATCAATGAAGGAAGAAATGGAGAATGAACAAAGCTAATGTTACCACTCAACAAACCCTTTGAAATGAGGGAAAATAGGGTTTCCACCTTTTTTGGAGATGGAACACAAAATGGGTATAGGACCTTCCTCCCATTTCCTTATATTTCATTTAAGGAAGCCTTAGAGATCTCAATCTAGGGATGCAATAAGGGAAAGAGATTTTTAATAAGGTGTCCTAGGCATGTGATTAAAGACAAAATGGGGTTCACCACTAAGAAAATGCTTGAAAAGAATAAGATGCAATGATATGAAAACCTAACTATGTAACCTAAGATATGAAACTAAAAATCAGAATATAATGAATTGAGAAAGGACATAGGGGCACCTAGAAAATTGAAAAGGCTTGAAACAAGGTCCGCACTCTTGAAAATATGGCTTTTAATGCACACTAGGAATCATCTACCAGTAGGGGTGATTTAGTCCCAATTTAGGGTTTCGGGTTGAATATAGAATCTGCAACTGCTAAACTAGGATCTACAGAAAATGCTTGAAATATGGTATACTAGGATTCATACGGCACAAGTGGTGATTTAGTACCAGTATCAAGGTTGATCTGAAATTATTATATCCTCTAGTGTTCTCCTATAGCTTCTCTCCTCTTTGATCTCTAAGTCTAAAACACTGAATTTTTTCTTTGTGGGTGAACCGACATAAGTGTTGAACACTTTTGTGGAGGAAGGGAAAAGTCAATTTTCCCATTTTCACAAAGTGAAGGGGTTCGACCGAACCCAAGTGTTCACCCAAACCTTTATGTGGGTTCGATCGAACCCCAAGGTTTGACCGAACCATATGTTCGGCCGAACCTTATTGACCTATGCTATTTAAAAGTTAGACCGAACCCCTTAACATAGATTAAAACAAAAAAAAGTCTCATCCCTATCATTTTCACCGAGTAGAGAATAGTGGCCAACGAACAGAGTGCGTGTAGCGACTAGGGTGCGTACGACGAATAGGGTGCATGCAAAGAAAAAACATGCCTTCACCTTCGAGCGAACCCTCCAGCACATCATCTCAGGTTTTCCATAGCTCATATTTGCTACAAAATTTGTGGTTTCAATTGCATTTGTTTGAAATTTTTTAAAGCATTTTCAACAAATTCATTATCTAGAATTTAGAAGAATATAAATAGTTGAGTATACAATTTTGTTTTGTATTCAGTTCATTTTTGTATTCAATCCATTTTTTTATATGCAATTCCAATGGATAAAGAAGCAAAATGCATTTAAACAAGGAAGGTATACAATCCATTTTTGTATTCAAGCATAAACAAGATCTTCTCACAAAAAATCAAAAAATCATTTTTTAAATCCCCTATATTGGTTACAAGCCCAAACTATTCTAACCTATTCTACATATACTCATTTTCATTTTGACCACATTGTACAACCATTCTTATTCAAATGGGAAACCTAGGAAATGAAAGGCATGTAGCCTTCATGAGTGTATCATGTTCAAAGATGCAAAGATAAATTATCCAAATTTGAAGGAAGATTATGCTTTAGTGTGAGTATTGATTAATTTTTAATTACATTTTCAATAATAAGTAGTTGTAGTAATCTTTGACATGTAGTAGTAAAGGACTTTCTTAGTAGAATAAATCAAGAGAAAAAAAATGAGAAAAATGGACCACTATATTATAATAATTTGACATATAAAACATGCCTATGAAATTGACCAAAGAATAGAAATTAATTAAACTCATAACACAAGTTGATCTAGGTTGATCACACCAATATTATGCAGATGATGTGATAACAAAGGATGGTTCATATGCTAATAAAACTAATTATTTTATGAGTAATTAATTCCTTATATATATTTAAATACTAGTTAAAATACATCTTTGCATCTTAAAATGAAAAAACTACATGTGATTATAGGAGGCTTATTACAAATAAATCATGAAGGAATCTAGACTTAAGGTGATTGAGTAAGGAAGAGGTAGAATGGCTATTGAATTTTTATTATAATTTTCTCTATTAAATTCTTTTCAAATATCTACTCGGTGATGTCCCCTACAAGTTCAAGATGCTTCAATTTCTAAAAATTAAAAAAATATCCTATGTGTGAAGTTGTGTTGGTCATTTTCATGAATTTCTATCAATTACCATATTGTTATTTTGATGGATTTGCATACCAATATTTCATCTCTACCATCTCCATTTTTCTTTTTCCATTGGTCTATTGGGCTTCATCCTCAAAGTATAATCTTTCAACTAATCTTGATAATCCACTTTCAACCTTTGTTAAATTTATCTAAGTATGGATTCTATTGGACTTCAATTTTACTTGTTTTCATGCTAGTAATCCAATCCTTAGTGTTTCTTAGTGACCTAGAATATTTTCTATTTCTAGAGTGTTTGGCTTGACCCTCCATTCAAACCATTCTTGTCTCCATATTCTTTGACCCCTCTTAGCTCTATTGTATTCAAGTGTTATATTTTATAGGATTTTAGACTTGGTTATATCCTACCATACCACTCCCTTTTAAACTTAAAAATCCCAATCCATTTTAATCCAAATGTCTATAAGTATTTTTGCACCAATTTTTTCATCTCTCAACCATCATGTCATTTCAATCATTCCCCAACAACTTCACAATCTTATTATTTGTATTTACTCCTTGTAGTATTGGGAATTTAGTATTTCCAATCCTTAAGTACCATCCCTTTCTAACCCCTATTATCTTCATCCTCTACTAGTAAAAAAAAATCTTGTGTTTTAGAGTTCTAGAATTGATTCCATGCATCTAAATTTTTATCCATCTTTTATTTCACAATGTCAAAATCATGATAATGCCATCTTTATATGATGCTAACATCATCAATTTTTAGAGTAACTACCTATTGAGACATACCTACTAACTCATTTTTTCATTCTCCAAAAAATAAAAATTTATAAAGCTAGAGGATTTGACCTTATTTTTCCCTAGTATATTATTTCATACTCCCACAAACCCCAACACCTAGTTGAATACTTTTCCTATCTTTTAGAGTCAAACATTTGGCCAAGTTTATATTTTTATAAAAAAATTAAGGTCATATAGATACATTAATCTCAACATCTCAATGATTTGTCCTTTATTAAGGTCATATAAGAAACATTTTATTATAATTGTGTATTATGGACCTCCATTTTTATTTAAGTTTTTTTATGGATTCATGGAATCTTTGAGTTTTTGTTTTTTGTTCTTTATATTAATTATTTATTAGTTTGCATCTAAGACGTGCTATAAAATTATGTTACACTATGTAGTTCATGCTAGGATGAGAAAAAATTCTAAAATAATATGTGGGGAATTTAAATTGATTGTGGATTATCAATTAGGGTGCATCATTGTGGTAAAAGGGAATTTGAGATTGTAAGCTCTAAATGATAAATCCAAGTGCATTAGACTGATTTGAATGTTAGTATTTTATTCAATTCATTAAGGTTTCATGTATTCAAGATAAATTTGATAGTTGAGGGTTGGACATTCTATTCATTTAGAAAGAAAATAAAAATATATATGTTAGTGTCATATTATCTAGTGAAGTAGGTTTTATTCCATCATCCATAAATTTAGTAATATAAAGCTATTAAATCCCTAGAGAGTGTTATTCAATACATAGTATTTGTATAGGATTTTATATGATACTATATAAATATTAGGTAAATTATTATTGTGATAAACACAATATAATATATATATATAGGGATGAGTAGCTTGCTTATATCTAGAACTTCACATCATTTGAACTAACTACCAAATTAGAGACCTCTTATATACTAAATTAGTTGTGTTCCTATATTTAAGATCTATAGGAAATAAACTTCCAAACTTAGTAAGGCTCAAAGAAGAGGAGGCTTTATCCAAGTCATTCTATCTACTCTAATTTTTCTCCTCCTTAGTCTAAATATATAGGCTACTTCCCCATTGCCTACATTATTCCTAGACTAGGACATTATGGTAGATTTCCTTAATATCTAGATGGTTGCAAGAAAAATACCCGACACCACATCCTCTACAAAAAATAATTCAATTAAAATTTTAAGATATTCATGTCTTCAAAACATCAAGTTATTTGTACTTTGTACATTACATTAGGCAAGTTATTCCAATTATTCTATATTTATTCCTCATAAAGAGAAAACTTTAGATAATGAAATCTATAATGACATCATATTCTATGAGTCAAATTTTGAGCATACTTACTATTTTGGGATTGATTTACTTGCCTCTCTTGATTGATATTCTAGTGTACTCACCACTATTTTCATGATTCCCAATATATTTTGGTTTTGTAAAGAGAAAAATAGTGTTCAAACTAAGAACATTCTTTTAGTGGACCTCATGTGATGATATGATCTAAGGCACTTCTCATCACACAAAATCTCCATCTTGGATCCAATTCTAGACTGTCATACACTACACACCCAAGATTAAGAAAATGACTCATACATCATTATATAGAGTAAACACATTTCAAAATATATAAAGTCGCCATTTCTATAGAAGCATATGTTGCAAGCATATGTGGAGCATATGTGAAATTATCCAGATTAGTAGTCTTAATGAATTTATTCTAATCATTTTTTGTTCTTACATAATCAAAATCATTGAAAGAGAGAAAAATAGAACCATAACATAGAGATAATCAATAAATTTTGCTACAACTATCAAAAAAAAAAAAAGAACTAGATATCTTCAATAGCTCAATAAATGAATTAATGTACTTAAGTTATGAGGATCACAAGATTGCCAACTAGGGTCCTATTCTTGTGGATCTTGCTATAGTACAACTTAACAATAAAATTCCTCTAGCATTTCCAAATCTCTCTATCCCTTCACCTCCTATCATGCCACTAAATCTTATGTACAATATATTGAACTTCAAAACATCACACTATGCACTTTGTAGATTATATTAGTTACTATTCTACTAAGTATTTATTTATTCCTCATCAAGAGAAAACTTCGTACAATGAACCACATAATGACATTATTCACACAATTCCTCCACATGAAGAAGGTAGCCCACCTTTTAAAAAAATCCAAATACAAGGTATAACCTTCTCTGCATGTATTCTACTAAACCAATATGAATACACAAGCATTAAATTGAGTTAATCAGTATAATTATTTGACCAAATATTGATTTTTTGAACCTTTATAATACCAATGTTTTCTTGTAATAACTCAAAAAATTATTGAAAACAATATTGTACATACTATGACGAATGATATTGATCATCACTAACACATAAAAATTGTGCTCCCTAACTATCTTCTTATTTTGTTTTTTACTATTAGGGGCACGCCTATATGTGATGTGAACAATAATAGTTTATATGAATAGAATTGTAATATTAATATGATTCAACTTCTTTTTGTGGCTGCAATGTGTAATTTTATATAAAATTGACTATAGATCTATAGTAGTTCCAATTAGGAAAAATCCTTGCACACCTTGATTTGTTAATCTAACCATCAAGAATAGGGGCTATGTATTGCATACTTATAAAATATATTCTTAAAATCATAAATAAAATTAGCAGTGCTTCTCTTGTGACCAACTCACATCTAGAATCTTCACCTCCACTCTTCAAATTGTATTTTACTATCTCATATCTCTTTTTCTCAAACATTTTATTTCTGAGATCATTTTTCTTCCATAATGGTTACATGATATAAACTTTGATAACCCACCGCATTATAAGCACTTCTCATTTAAACACATTTTTACAGAAATTACAATCATTGTATCTAGCACATTAAAATAAATCCAATAAGTCCTTAGATAAATTTGGTATTTTAATTGTACCACACTCTTGTAAAAATTTTAGTATTCTAATTCGGAAAGGTCCTCTCTCTTCTTATGTAACTTGGAGATACAATGACTTTCATTTTTTTATGTGTGTTATCAATTTTATTAATATTATCAACAATTGGATCATGGAGTATAATTTTAATATCATGGGGTTCATTTCTACATTATTCAAAAATATTTCTAAATTTGTATTCTTAATTTTCTATGATGTTACTCTTTTCAATCTAGGTGTTTCATAACATTTTGCAACATTTTCACTTTCATGTTCAACATTTTTATTTTCAATGTTAAGTAATAATGTTTTCCCTTTATTACTAGTTGTAGGAAATAAATCTTAGATGCAACCTTTATCAATGTTTTTTAAATTGTCTTTAATGGCACATTTTGTTCTAGAGTGCACACGCACACTTGTAAATTTAAATTTTATAATTGTTTTAGATTATGTTTTTTGTCCAATCTAGTAATGTGAATGTTTTGATTAAATTAAAAACTATGATAAATGTTGAACATGTTTTGTGAACTAATGGTATGGAAATATTATTGATGAATAGATGAATTATTAGAACTGTTTTAGATTTCTATTCCTTATATCTAGATATATTATTTAAACTAAGGTCTCATTGCTCCTTTAGGTACACATACATAACATGGATAATGCAGATGCTCCACCTCCAGAATCTTTGTTTGAAAATACCACTAATGAGATTAATAAATTGAAAGACTCATTAGCATAAAATGTAAACCCCGGGATATATTCTGAACCATGCATGTCAATATTGCATAGTCTTGAAAAACTAAGAGATGAACTTGAGAGGAAAAGTGCATTTTCTCCAGATAGAGTAGTTGCTATTCTTTCCCGCATGTGGGAAGAAGTACATGGAGAGGTTCTCCTTAAACAAATACAGGAGAGTGTGACCAAAGAAATGATAAAAACCAATTGTTTTCCATTTTATCAAAATACATGTAAGGTTAGGGGATACTAGGTCACTAGATGTGTTGATCGTGATATGGCCTCATTGATCTACCCACGATTTCTCTCAACACATGGTCAATACCCAAACAATGACCAGATTCCATTATATTTTGTTCAACAGTTGTATGCTGAGGTCCATTTGGGCCTCAAAGTCAACTACCTAGACATTCCACCATATGTTGGTCAGGGGCATGGCAGGATTGCTGATAGACCCACTTATCATCGAGCAGATAGACTGACCCCAGTGTTTAGGGTATTGGTTGGTGAGAGGTCTCCTGCTCTCACCCCAGCTCTAGCCCCCATAGTAGATGAGGTTGTCGTTGCTTCCCAAAAGGAAGCAATTGATACTATAGGTGGCATTGCAGTTACCACTAGTAGGATATCTACTGATCGTGTAGGTCAGTATTTGATGTCTAGACATCCCCGACCCATGCCATCTTTAGCACAATGGACCACCATGGATCCTTTCACATCAGCAGGCATCCCTACTCCCATAGAACTTGAGGAACTTACAGGAGATATGGCACATAGGACTTTGCTTTGTTTGGCTGAGGAACTCTTAGAGGCATATGCTTTCATTGCATCAGACTATGGGATCGGTATAGAGCATGTTAGAGATCAGTTGGCACATGGAGGGTTTTCACTTCTAGGATCCCATCACTCTCAACCCAACACTAGTGCACGTCAGGATCCACCATCTGATCATTCGATAGCTTCATAGACTATGGGTTTTATTGAGATGTTGGTTGGTGTCGATTCGTTATCGTCGATGCCATCTCACCTACATAGTCCTCTCCACTCATCATTGCTGGCATGACATGAGATAGATCAGAGGGATGCAAATATTGATTCGTCACTTGATCGTATAGTTGATACGGTGGAGGCAGCCATTTCAGAGGACTCGAGTCATTCAATATCAGATGATGTGCATGTGCATGTTTCAATTTCTTTATAATTGTTTTTAAATTTTAGTTTTAATTTAACTATATATTCATGTACTAATATATATGAATTTATATATTTGTAGGTGGACATACCTAATGTCACTCCTAGCCTTGTTCCAGATCGTGCACATCGACATGACTCTATGGATGAATCTGATGCTAGTGGACATGTGAGTTTTAAATTTTTATAGATACATGTGTATATGTACATGCATAGATCTAGATACATATTTAATATAAATTATATGTATTTAACACATTTTTTACACCATTTTATTTGTAGGGCTTAGCACATCCATCAGAGCAGGACCGTTCTCATTCAGATGGTCATTTGACTAGGAGTCGACATTCATATTAGGCCTTGCATATTAGATGTATTTGCTTATATGATGATGTTTCTAGTATTTGACATTTGATTATCTCTAACTTATGTACATTTGCTATATATGATGATTTTTAGTATTCGACATTCGATGATCTCTAACTTACATTTTATTTTATGATATACATACATTTGGAACTTTTCTTATAACATGTTACATGTTTATACATTGATCAATATTGATATGTTTACATGTTTATATGATATATGTATACATTTGCTTATATTCAATATACATACATTTGTTTATTTGATGATCTCTTACAACTTACATTTCCTTATATGATATATTCATTTGATCTCTCTAGACTAGAATTTTAGGAAATGAATGCCACTTTATAATTAAGTTCATTCATGTTGATCACAATAAATATTTTGCACACGCATGCCCATGTTGAATAAATTATAGTAAGCAGTCAAAAATTATAAAATAAATGACTCCCAAGCTCAAGTAAACTAATGATATTTTATAAATGAGTGTATTTACTTGAGCCTATAATTTATTAATTTCAAGGACATGTTCTTCTAGTTTTAAAATTTGATAAAAATGATGAAATTAAAATCTTGAAAGAAAGTAAGAACAAAGAAAGAAATAAATTTTATTCTTTGAAACATTAAGAAAATTCAATTCAAATTATACCTCTATTATCTTTTTGACTTGTAACAAAATTCTAAAATTACTAGGATATGTTGCATATCTATACATTAAATAACAACAAACTCCACAATGAAATAACATGTTTGATTACCACTTGATTCATTCAAACTAGTATTTAGGGAACATGAATAAGAACTCTGGTAAAAAACTAGTATTTAGTGAACATGAATAAGAACTATGGTAAACAATTGGTATCTTTCTTAAAGAGTTTAAAATTCCTATTCTTATCATCACTAACATGCAAGCTGTTATAAATGATCAAAGCCCTCTTCCCTATTAATATTTATCTAGATAAATATATATTTATCACTATATATACATATATATGTATATGTATGTATATATATGTATATATATGTAGATGTATATATATATGCATATACATATATATACATGTACATATCCATACACACACATAAAGAGAGAGAGAGCCCAAGATGATCATAAAAAGTCATTTACACATTCACCCCTTTGAGATAGAGATTTCTAGACTTTTCATCATGTTACATTGTAAAGGCCATTTTCCTACTAAAATATATGCAAATTACATGTTTATATTGATGCTAGCAACCCACTTCAAGAGGTAAGCATCATTTATCCTTGATTTTTATTCTAAAATTTTGAAAATTAAATAGAATAGCATAAAAGATATAGCAATTTTGTTTTATACAATAAAATCTAGATATTTAACCTCATTCTCATAAAAGTGTACTCATTTTTATGATCTTGAGCCAATTTCTCTAGATATGATCCCTTGTGTGCATAAGAGATGCCTACAAATTTGAACCAAATTTCTCAATAAAGTAATTTTCTAGTAAACTTGGGATCTATAAATGTCATTTTTTATATTTTTTGTAATGCAGTTTTTTTTTCTATTACATTGTGATGATGTTGAGGTGCATAATTAATTCACAAGTACTACTTATACAACCTCTTAGCATTAGATCTTATTCCAATTGATATTCATATGATGGGTAGAAATAATTTAGGGCATATGCAAGAGATACCCAAATCTTGCTATGTCATACGCATGTTGACAACCCTTATGGAGTGGTGGGACTCAAATACTAAATACACTTTATTTCCCTCATAGAGATTTAAATTAGAGGATAATTGGCATAAAGTGGGATTACTCATTTGATGTCGTAAATTACAACTAGTTATCCTACCACATAGCAATAGAATAGGGTTTCCTATTTTTATTGTATGTGGAGGCCAAGGCATACCTAGGGAGGTCTTCCATCATTTCATTAAATCATTTCATAAGTGTGAGTAAGAGATCATAGCATGTTAAACATGATGTTAATTCATTTATCCATCACACAATAGTGGCATCAACAAGGGAGCGAGGGAGACCTTGTAAGCAAGGTAGAGGGGGGTCCAATACAAAATTACAAGTATTCACATTGATTGAGAGGGATTGTTTTCAAGTTTGATATAGAAATAATCTAAAACTTTATCTATTTGATATCATTTTTCAAAAAATCAAAATAAGTATACCCTCCATCTTATTCAACTTTATAGACTATTTGATATTATTTTTCAACAATCAAAGTATACCTCATCTTATTCACTTTTCAAAGCACAATCATTTGATTTAATATATCCAATGTTGAAAATTAAAATCCCTTGTACCAAAGTAATCTAAAACGATGAAAATATCTAAGAATGGGAATCATCTACATAGATCTACCTTTAAGTGAAGGGATTTGAGAAGCCTCAAATTGATCTATATAAATATAGGGTTTTGTCCTAGTAATATACCTAATATGAAATAGGAAGATGAAATCATGTGTCCATGTTATGAGTTGACAATAATCTCCAATATGATGCAATGATTCAATAAAGTTCATAATTTAAATTAAAAAATTATTTAAATATAGATACTTGCAATAATATTTAACATGTTACATTTCAATAGAGAAATTGATTAACTATAATTTATTAACCATCTTCATTAAATATATACAACTATATACATAAACACAACATTATATTAAAGATATAAATAAATAAACATGCTAGATTTGGGGGATCATTGAAACTAACACTAAATTTTCTTCTACTCCCACCATCACTCAAGCAATGAATTTTTTTATGACAAGGTTTGCACATTATGTACATAACAAGTACTTGAATTCCATGGAACAAATATATAATTGGAAATATCTACTCAATTTAAGGTTCTCAATGTATTTCAACCCCTAATTTGTGTCCAACCGTATTTAAAACACTTGTCATCAACATATATTATAAGTAACTAAAACAATCCAGAGTTCAAACAAGTTACTATAAGTTCTCGTCTTCAAAATGTATGTACATGTACAAGTGAACTTGAAAATTAGGGATATAATCTAACTCAAACATCCTGGTTCAACCCACTCTTGAATAACATGTAAATTTTTTTGATGGTCATCACTATCTAGTCTCCATTTTTTTTGTCCGCGTGCATGTGGAACTGCATGAAGATGTAGGGCGGTAGCAACTATAAGGTGACTATATTGATATAACTTGTTATCAACTTGATAGTCCACAAAATGAATCACATTTTGAAAAACTTTGACTTGTCTTAGATATATCCCTTGCACAACAACAGATCCTGCATGATAAACATGAACCTAAGGTAATACATGTGCATGTGTACAACATTTGTGCGCTCAAGGTTTGTAAAATATATATTTAATGTTTTTAAGATAATGTACACATGTACACAATGTATATATATAATTTTAAATTCAAACTCACCTATGGGAAATAACATTCCATAATTTGTTTCAAGTTGTGTTAGCTTATTCCTCTCTTCTGTGCAATGCAGTAAATAATAGCTAACACCTTCTATGTTTGCAGGCTCTGCTCTAACTACAAAAACATCTCCTGTACACCAAATTTACACAATAAAATTCAAAAAAAGTTAGAATTTTCTCTAGACAAGTTAAAGATCATTAAATTTATATAATATTTAAATTATTGAAAACTTACACATGTACCTTTTCTAACCAATCCTGAAATATGGTCATAATCAATTGAAATCAAAGGAATGTCTTGAAATATTTCATCCTCATTTTCATTGTATGTGTCTGAAATGAATAGTGGTACCATATCCCATTTACTAACATATTCAAGTTCTTCATTGTTGCATGCATGAGAGTTTCCTGCAATGCACTCAGTGTAGAATCAAGAGTAATCCCTCTTGTATAATGTCCATCTAGGGTGACTATCTGAACTCATAACACAATCCAAAGATCTTGTTTTTTCTACCCTCTTGCATCCATGCATCGATCTTCTATCCACACCTAGATAAATGTAATTGCAAAAAACTTATGTGAACTTGAACATGTGTGTATATATATATGTGTGTGTGTGTGTCTGTGTGTGTAAATTTTAAATTTAAATAAATTTATTTATTTTAAATGTAATTTATACATACCCGATATCTCCCAAAACACTCTATGTGGAATGTTTCGGTTTGTTCTTGAAGATGTTCCGACCTCATTTGATGCAAAGTATTTCTTGCACCATTCAACAACATCATGTGCATCGTCTATATGATCTTCTGAATAACTCATTTGATGTTTTCTTAAAGCACGTTTGATGCAAGCTCCTGCGCCATCATGCTCACCCTTTCCATGCCCACTCTCAAAGAAACTCCAAACATGTGGTATGTTGTAAATTTTATGATATCTATAAAGTGCATAAAATGGCTGTGATGATTTGAATTATTCCACACATCCATTTGTCCATATGAAATGTTTTTCAAATTTTACACCCCTGCTTCTCAAATTCTCAAAAAAACATTTTGTAAAACAATGTTGTACAAAAAGCGTGTCATGCTCTTTATCATCACTAATATAAAAGTGATATTCTTTCTTGATGGCTCGTTATTCATTTCTACTCTCAACACCATCCAATTCCAATTGTGCATGTCGATAACACACATGAACCATAATAGTGACTTGCTTTGAAAAGTAATATTCTGATTGAATCTCTTTTTGATGTACAAAAGAGTAATTTTCTGCAAAGTCAACTACTGATAGAATTGTTCCAAGTGGGAAAGTATCTCTTAATGTTTGAAATTGATGTGCTTGCCACTTAGCATAAAATGAATGTTGTATGTATGGTTGTATCAATTTTTGAAAATCTTCCATAAATTTCCCAATAGGTATCTCCTCTTCTACATAGTTTAACCTTGTGGATTCTTTCCCAAAATTTGTTTGAAACTTTACATACTTGTAACTCTTGCAATTTACTGTCTGACTCAGGTCAGCATTTTCATTTGTTGAAGGAAAGTTAGCCAAATTTCCACATGTTTCACAGAGTCCTTTTATGCATTTTATTTGAGGTCCATTTTCATGATCACATAATAGATCCTTTATGAACAAACTTACTTGTTTAGGAGGTGCCTTTTCAAAACCATATCTTTCTTCTATCATCTTGCAAAACACCTGATAGTAGAGATCAAATTCAACGTGATAACGACAACAACAAGTTTCAAAAAACTTGTTTATCTTCACATAATATGGCTTTAACCTTTGAAACATTGTTTGCCCAATCTTTATATGAGGATACATATTGCAAAAGTTCATATACATCTCAAGTTGTGTTATGTCTAGCCAATGTTTAATATGTTCTTCATAAATACCAGGTCCAATCCTGTACCTCATAACATCTCTAGTATTTGATGACGAACGAGTCTGATCATTCCAAAAACTCGAGATCAAGTTCCTAACAACATCTTCAATCCTGTTAGAACGGGGAGCTCTACACATAATTGCCCAATTGCCTTCAGAACTATCATCTAAAACCTTTCTTTTTTTCTCATATTTTATTAGTGTGGTTCTACTATAACCAAATTCAGTGGAAAGTGCTGACATTTTTCTTTTTTGGATATTTCTTTATTTAAAACAGATGTCAAAATCACCTTTCTTGCAATGGCCTTATCCACTGATCGAGATCTTTTCCCAATGGAATCTAAACCTTTTTTAACATTTTCAACAATATCTTTTTGCAGTGTCATGTGTTTCCTCTTATTCGATGCAGAATATACACCCATCAATTGTAATGACTCTTTCAGCTCATCACGAAGAAGTAAACGCGATAACAATTGGGTTTTTTCAAGTGTTTCAAGATGATTGAAATGATAATGGATTATTCTATTTATAGATTTAGTTATTGACCTCTTACTTTTATTTTTAGGTTGGTTGGCATAACATTTCAGTTTCTCCATATCCATTTCAAGTAAATGATCTAAATTTCTATAAGAAATTTGTTTCTCCACTGTTTCAACTACTTTTATATGCTCATCCAATACTATAGAAGGAAGTGATCCTGACCCCTCTCTAACATGCATTGTTTGAACTCGGGCCTCCTCCCTATCTTCAAGGTCCATGTGTTCTTCAACTGATTCATTTGGTCCAATATCTAGATTGGGCTCAACTTCTGCTTGAGAACTTCCTGCTTGTTGAACCATTTGTACATGTCACAAAATATTATGCAAAGAAAGTGAGAGATGATGATATATAAGTGGAGTTGAACATATGAAATCAAATGAAATTAAAGATTCTTGAACTTAAGAATTCCATGGAAAAAATGCATTTGAAAATGATATGATTCTAAGATGGGATATATGAAAATGGTATGATATATTAAAATGGTATGATATATGATGTGATATGCTAAGAATGCAAGAGGTCAAATGAAAATATAGGTCCAAATTAGTTATGATGCAAGGCTTGACTTGTGTTATGATGGATAAACACAAGGGACCAATGATCAAGAGAGGGTATGCAAGAGCTTAGGGTTCTATTTGATCAATGGTGAATATGGAAAGGACTAAATTCATGGAATGTATGCAACTTGGAACTTAGGCACGATATGATCTTGATATATGCAACCTAGGTTGTACATGTATGCAAGAACTAGGTTCAAAATCATATATATACATATACAAGGACTATGTGATGTGGGTGATCAATAAAAAATGGATTAGTTTTGAGACCTATGAAGAGTAGTGGAACTTGTGCAAGAGCTTAGGGTTCTATTTGACCAATGGTGAATATGGAAAAGACTAAATTCATGGAATGTATGCAACTTGGAACTTAGGCATGATATGATCTTGATATAGGCAACCTAGGTTGTACATGTATGCAAGAACTAGGTTCAAAATGATATATATGTATACAAGGACTATGTGATGTGGGCAATAGATAAAAAATGGATTGGTTTTGAGACCTATGAAGAGTAGTGGAACTTGTGCAAGAGCTTAGGGTTCTATTTGATCAATGGTGAATATGGAAAAGACTAAATTCATGGAATGTATGCAACTTGGAACTTAGGCATGATATGATCTTGATATAGGCAACCTGGGTTGTACATGTATGCAAGAACTAGGTTCAAAATGATATATATGTATACAAGGACTATGTGATGTGGGTGATAGATAAAAAATGAATTGGTTTTGAGACCTATGAAGAGTATGGAACTTGTGCAAGAGTTTAGGGTTCTATTTGATCAATGATGAATATGGAAAAGACTAAATTCATGGAATGTATGCAACTTGGAACTTAGGAACGATATGATCTTGATATAGGCAACTTGGGTTGTACATGTATGCAAGAACTAGGTTCAAAATGATATATATGTATACAAGGACTATGTGATGTGATCAAATTAAGAGGTGTCGAAATGAGAACAAAATTTATATTTTATAGAAAATGCAATTTTGGATGGACGGATGAGATTGAAGATGATAGAATGACAACCTGGTGAGATTTTCACACTAGACAAAATTTCAAGCAGATTGCAAGGAATTTATTTCAGTTTGACTGTGTTGATTCAGATTTGGAGGATGATTTTCATTTGTTCATGTTGTCTAAAAACAGTTGGCAAACACATGGTGTTGTAAAGAATGAAATTCAACCACATAGAAGACATTTACAAAAAAAATCTTAAGGCTACAAGGACAATATTCTTATGGATCCCACGAACTACATATCCTTAGTGAATGAATTTCAGAAGCTTGGCCCCACGGGCTCCCCCTTACAGTGCACTCACTTCTCAGGGCAACCAAGCTTCCAATCTCCATGAAACTCCCATGGCAGATTGATCATTTCTACTAAGAACTGCTCAGGTGCGGGTGCCTTGGCAACGACCGTTGCTGCACCAAAGAATAGAAGGTTTGTGGTTTTCTAAAACAAAGGATTTATTTCGGGAACCCATTTAGAAGGCCACGCGAGAGGCATTATCATCCCAGTCTGTAGAGGTTAGGCTCTGTAGGTTTTGATGCACCACAAGGGCACTAGGGAGTCAATTTCTGGTCCACGGGAAGTTCTATAATGCTAAGTTTTCCTTAACATTCAAATTTATATACCAGTTGGGTGTCGCTTGGCTTTAGCGCATTCCTGGTTTGAGTCGCTTTTGGGTGAGTACATTTTCCCACCAAAGCAAGCCCAAGATCTAAGGCTTAACAAAAGCGAACCAAAATATTCATAGTTCAATTGATCTTTGTTTAAAAACAAAGAGAGAGCACATGAATATTTCATATCACACTCGCATGGTGTTCTTTTTAAACCAAATTCAAAATGTGAAAAAACAGGGAATGCACAAGGTTCATTTTATCCATTTGTAGTGTTTGTCAAGCAAAGGGGTTATTTTTAACCATTTGTAGTGTTTTCTATCTAAGAGTTAATTTTAAACCCAATGAAAAACAAAGTGTGTTGTTCTTTTTAACCCATATGCATTTGCATGTATGTTCTTTTTTAACCAATGCGTGTAAAATGCGAGTTGAAAAGAAAAAAAAAACAATTAAAATAACATTTAGCTAATTCTAGCTAGACACATGCTAATACAAGAATTTGAGGGGTTTATTTTATGCATTTCATTCAACATTAAATTTATCGTGCATAATTTATTTCAACTTAGAGATGATTGTTTGGAGGTGTCAAAAGATTCAAATTTTAGATTATAATTAAAAAAATGATTCAACAATTAAATGAAAATAAAAGTGATTTAATTTTGAATTCAAATTGCTAACAAATTAAAGAAACTTGCCCCTCTCATCTTATAGATAAATGATTCATTAAATTAAAATTACCCTAAATGAATAAAAATACGTGCTTTATAGTACACAATAATTTTATCAGGTATTACATGAAGAAAATAACACACATTACTCATGACTATTTTTCATCAAAAATATGAGTGTGTTACAACATGATAGCTTGAACTATTATATTTTCATGTTTTATTGCAATTAAATTTATGCATGCTAGTAACTATGTTTTAGACTTGTTACTATAAGTTCTATAATTCAATCATGTTATATTATAACATATAAGAATGTTATTGTTTCCATAAAAAATAGCATGTTATTAGATAGTGTGGTAAGTCTATGAGCCTCTTTGTACCTAAGTAGATAGTCAAGATCTAGTAAATTTAAATATTTTATTTTTCTTAGATAAGATACATCCATTACGAGTGATCGTTAGGATTTGTGTCTCAACCTTCAATCCCTATCTATTAATACTAAACAAAATCTAATTTTCAAATTATAAAACAAAAAATATATATATATGTACATACAAGGACTATGTGATGTGATCTATGTATGCAAGAGTAGGAATATGTAATGAATAGAATGCAATGAAAATGGTATCCAATATGATGCATGATAAATTAAGAATCCAAGAGGTCAAATGCAACTCTAGGTCCAAATTTGGTTATGATTCAAGGATTGACTTGTGATATGATGGATAAACACAAGGGACCAATTACTAAGAGAGGGTATGTAGGAGATGATGGACTCCAAAAGGATTTTCCTAGACAAGCAAGGATAACCTGACATGTTTCCTAACTTGAAAGTCTATGATAAACCTTAAGTGATGTGGGTGATAGATAGCAAATGGGTTGATTTTGAGACCTATGAAGATAAGTGTCCAGCTTGTGCAAGAGCTAAGGGTTCTATTTGATCAATGATGAATAAGCAAATGACTAAATTCATGGAATGTATGCAACTTGGAACTTGATATATGCAAGGGGTTGTACATGCAAGAACTAGGTGAAATGATATATATGTACATACAAGGACTATGCACGATGTGATCTATGTACATGCAAGAGTAGGAATATGTAAGGATTAGAATGATAAAAAATTAAAGAAACTTTCCCCTCTCATCTTATAGATAAACGATTCATTAGATTAAAATTACCCCAAATCAATAAAAATACACTTTATAGTACACAATAATTTTATCAGGTATTACATGAAGAAAATAACGTGTGCATTACTCATGACTATTTTCATCAAAAATATGAGTGTACATTACAACATTTGATAGTTTGAACTATTATATTTTCATGTTGATCCATCTTCTCAATTTTATTTATTTTATATATCTAAGGGATACACTTATTGCTATAGATTATATATATTTTTTATGTTGTACTTGTCTTAGAACTTCTAGATGCACATAAGATAAGAGTGTAACCATATTAATCTAATGTCTTTTTATTTGATTATTTGTGGAGGTAAAAATACCAAATTAGGGATTTGACAATATAATTGGTAAGATAACCAAAATTCACCCCTTTCCCTTTGTGGCACTAGCTACATGTATTCTTGGAAATCTTTTCACATGGAGGTTTTGTGTCTTTTCCTATCTATCATAATTATATTATCTTAGCTCGCTCAGTTTAAATAACATTATGACCATTTTATATCATTTAATTTATTTTAACAAATTTATCATGTTATTCTACTAAAGGGTTGGTGCAAGAAGTTGGGTCCATGAAGAGGGGAAGTTTCAGACGAAAAAAAAATTCTCGCGCAAAATGCATACGCATTTTTCAAAAACGCATACGCGTTATGTATCGCATACGCGATCCTAAATCAGTAACGCGTACGCGTTACGGTTCGGGATACGAACCTAAAACACATACGCGTTATGAAACACATATGCATTCCAAAACGCGTACGCATTCATAATGCATACGCGTACGTGTTCCAAAACGCGTATGCATTTCTAAAGACTATTTATTTTTTTAAATAAGCGACTGTGAAAGTCATTTTCACAGTCGAGTTTGGAGCACCAGGACAAGAAACAGCAGATCGCGTACGCATTTTGGATGGTCGGAATCTACCAAATTTTCACTCTCACCTCCTCCCGTCGACTCACTTGACCTCAGCGACCTCCAGGTTGGTTGATTTCTACAATATTTTTGCATTATAATTGCTACTTAGTTATTTTTGTTTAGTTTGTTTTAATTTAATATTTAATAGTTTTAAAAATGCATTTAATTAATCGAAAACATCAACGAAACAAACAACATAAAATTTTAAATCGAAAACCTAAATTTGACACATTTAGTTTTGAAATTTGAAACCCTAAACTGTAGGTTCTAAAAAACTAATTTACTGAGACCATTAATCTTTGAACCTAAACCCTAGAAAACGTAAACTAAAACCCTAGAAAATGTAACATAAACTAAAACCTTAGAAAACAAACTAAAACCCTAGAAAACATAAACTAAAACCTTAGAAAACGTAAACTAAAACCATAGAAAACATAAACTAAAACCTTAGAATACGTAAACTAAAACCCTAGAAAACATAGACTAAAACCCTAGAAAATGTAACGTAAACTAAAACCCTAGAATTTACATAAACTAAAACCCTAGAAAACGTAACGTAAACTAAAACCCTAGAAAACGTAACGTAAACTAAAACCCTAGAAAACGTAACATAAACTAAAACCCTATTTGTAGGTTAAAATTAGGTTAAATCTAGGGTACAATTAGGGTTTGGCTTAAACTTTAATATATATTGTATAGTTAGATTTCAAAATTACAATTAGGGTTATGATTAGGTTTACTTGTTTAATATTAAAGAATTCAATTACCTGCTTCTAGGGTTAAAATTCATTCTAGGGTTAGGGTTCTAAGATAAATATTCGGGTAAGGGTTGAGGTTAGGGTTTGTATTCAACTAGGTTTAGAGTTAGGGTTATATTTTTATTAGGGTTAGGTTTAGGATTATGAAATTATGAATTAAAATTTAAGATGCAGGTTAGGGTTGGAGTTAGAATTAGCCCCGTCAATTGGTGTAGGGTTCTAGGGTTGGGGTAAAAATTAAATTAAGAGTCTAGGGTTAAATGGTTGTAATTTTGGTGAGAGTTAAACATTCAATCAATATTTAATTAGGTTTATGATTAAAAAGTTTATATGCATTTAGGGTTAGTGTTCAACTAAGGTTATGATACCCGATTTAATTACAATTAGGGTTAGAGTTCAAGTTAGAATACATTAGGGTTCAAGTTATAATTAGGGTCTATGGTTCAAGTTATAATTAGCCCGTCTATGGTTCAAGTTAGAATTAGTGTGATAAAAATTCTAATATAAGGCAACATATCCCTAGATGAAATCGTATTTTAAAAAATTCTTCATCTATATTGATTAAATTTTTTATCTTAAACTTGAAAAATAAATCTATTAGCAATGTCTTTTTGAACTGAATCCCCGTACTTAGGTACCTAAGGTTTTTGATGGTTTCATAAGGATTTAAAAATCATGAATACTAGTGGAACTTTTTAAAACACATAGGGTTTTAGTCTTATTTCTTCAATTTTTGTTTCTCACAATCTTAGTTTTGAAAGAGTTTATTTACAAACTTATATAACAATGGGGTCTTTAGGTGTGATCAAAAAAGTTTATTTTTAGTAGAGATAATTGTGAGGTATCACAAGACAATGCATTTCCCTCAATTTGTTATAACAACCATAGACTTTTAGTCATAACATATTGAATTTTCATTTCCTTCACTCTTGATTCAACATAATCTAGGTTGATTGTTACCATTTTGTCAAAGGGGGTCCTAGAACATCAACTTATAAATTTTCCTTCATTATTATTACTCAAAATTTTAAAAAATCAAGAAATTAAAATGTATAACTCTAAATTCTATAATTGGTGAAGGATTGGGTTGCAAACTTTCTTGGATTTGACCCTACCGAATTGGTAGTTTGGATTCCTTATTTTTTTGCATAATTATTACTTTTAATCACTATAATTTTAATTTATTTGCATCCTTTAAGTTTCATGTAGTATACTATTGTTTAATAATTTATTATTAAAATAATATTTAATTCTCATACCTTTTATGTCTCTTACATGAACAATATTTTGTGTTCTATGGTAACTCCTATTATCATTTCCCCTTTTCAAATGTACCATGATTCCTATGTTTCTATTATTATATGTTTAAATGTATCCTTAATATGTTTAAATGTATCCTTATAACCAATTTTTTTAATTTCTAGATCTTAATCCAGTTATTACATTATTCTAATATACATAGACACTAAACCCTACATTCTGAAATATGAACACAAACCCTTACCCAAAACTCAAATTGTAAACCACAAATTTGAAATTTTCAAAACTTGTACAAACTTAAATTATAAACTTTAATGTGTACATGCTATGGATTTTTTAATGATAAATCGAATGGTCTTCAAATGAATTGCATTTTGGATTTGTGCACGTTCAATGTGATTTTTAAATAGTTCTTTCAAATTGTCTGCATTATTTAATTAGTTTGTTGATATATATTTTTTAATTGTTTAACATGTGCAAGTTGCCATTTGGTTGTACATTCACATGGATCCACTATTTAGCATTGAGGATTTTATGCTTGAACCACATATTCCTGTAGATCCCATAGATCCTAACCCACCACCACCAGAAAACCCCATTCCTCCAAACCCTCCACCTCCTAACCCCCCACCCCCTATAGTAGACTAGGATCAGTTGAGAGAGAGCATTAGGGAAAATCTTACGGTCATTCAAGAAAATATAGATCTGATAAAAAATGAGCCTAGAATTCCCCCCCATCTCTCACGGTTTGCATCTACGATGCAAATTATTGTCGATTCTGTTCGATCTATTGATGTGGACCTAGATAGGTTCCATCAATGGAGAGATGAGAGGAGACAATTCTATGCAGATGGATTGTCTTATAAAGAAATTAATGACCTTAAAATTACCAAAGAAGCCCTATGCTAGTATTTTTTTAACCCCCAAACTAGCCAACCAATTCCACCCACCAAAAAATGAATTTCAATTTTATGGTGTAGGCACCCCTTGATAGCTACACATTTTTGGGATAGATGGTGGATGGTGTTTGATACTCCACCACATGGCAATTCTGAGGTGCCCCTATACTTTTTGAGAAAGTTATGGGCAGAGTTTGAGTTGGGTTTAAAACCCAACTATTTTGATATGAGGTCATTTCAGGGAGCTGGGTGTGGCATGCCCCAACATAGATTAGGAGCACGTGTTGATCCTCAATGACGTGCTCCAATTGCTCCTATTGTTCCTCCTGCTTCTCCTGGTGTTCCTGCTGCATTTCAGTAGCAAACCATGCTATTGACATTAGGAGCATTGAGTTCACTTTCAGGACATCTCACTCATCAAACTTCACACGCGGTGGCTGAAGTGGTCAATAAAGAGCATGGAGGCTCCAGAAATAGGAATACTCAGGCATCCACTTCAGATGACCCACCTGTGTTTGAGACAAAGTCATTTATGGATTTACTATATTCTGAGCATCATCTTACACAAGTATGTTCATCTTTTGAACTTAATATATTTTTTTGGAATGTGCGAAATTCATGTTTAAATAATAACATCAAATTATATATATAATACAATATTAATTCAATAAGTGTTTGGTGTAGACGCATGATCAGACAATGCCTAAAACTCAAAATGATCATGTCTATATGTTGAGTGTTGTAGATATGGGCTCACCTTTTGGTCAGGTACTTAAACCAATATATATTAAATTTAGTTTGTGTGGATATATATATCTAATTTATTTTGAATGTTTACACATGATGTGTGATTGATATATATTATATCTAGATGCAGGGAGGTCAGATGAGCATGCCTAGTGCTGACCAAGCACAAGTTGTGGTGAGCGCTCCTGAGTCATCATCAGCTCAGGTGCGTTCTTTCAAAAAGTTTGTTAAGTTTGAATTAAATACACATCATAGATCTAATTTAATTTTTACATTTACATACACATGCGTGAATGATCTATACAAATTTTTGTACATATATATGCAGGCATTTCATGAGACACCCATTGCAGGTGCACCTGAGACATCATCCGCATTTATGCATGGGCAATCTCAGGTGCATGATCTTGAGGTCATATCATTCGAGGTTGTAAACTTTACTAAATATCCTAAACAATTTTTATGGATCTTTTAAATATATATATGTATATTCAAGGTTTTAACATATTGATTGCTTTATATGAATATGCAGGATATAGTAGATCAGGCATTTGAATCTTCTCAAGTGACAGTTATGCTACCTGTTGAACAAAATGTTCCAGTAGATCCACATGATCATATGGTAAATTATTCATGTCTTAAAAATCATTTTTATTGTATTTACTAGATATTTAATTAATTAATTTTTTTTAATCCAAAAGTTTATATTTTGTCAGGTTTAAATATGTTTAATTATATCAAAATTTATAAATAAATTTAAATCTAATTTCAAGTTACTTGTACTCTTTTACAAGCATGATGCAGGTACATCTAATCGACCTGGAACAAAGAGGAGACTTGATTTGACTGATCAGCCTGATAGTTAAATGGTTTTAAATTTTAAATAGACCAGACATCTCTAGTTTTATTTAAACTTTTATGTGTTGGACTTGACATATACATATTTTTGTTTATTTATATCAGATGACTTTAATGTGATGATTATATATATGCAGTCAATTATGATCATGTTATGTTCATTTTGATGATTATATGCACTCATATGTATATGTAGATCTAGATATTATATCTAATTTTCAAGTAATACATGCACTAGATATAAATTCTTATCTCTACAATCAAATTTCATAAATATATAATTTATCACATGGTTAAAGGTGATAAATTTAAATATTCCTTAAATAGTTTAGATTATATTCATAATAAATTAAGAGCTCGCGTAATTTTAACTATTTACCAATTCTAGAAAATATTTGAACAATTATATGAAATGTAAAATCTATAAAATTGGAATGAGATTTTTAAAATGCTACTAATAAGTTAATTGAAAATCATACAACTATACAACATGATGAAACATATATGTGTGCACATGTATATCCAATTATTTAGCTTATCAATTTTTACGTGAAGACCAAA
Organism: Sequoiadendron giganteum; assembly: GCA_007115665.2. Classification (NCBI taxonomy): domain Eukaryota; kingdom Viridiplantae; phylum Streptophyta; class Pinopsida; order Cupressales; family Cupressaceae; genus Sequoiadendron; species Sequoiadendron giganteum. Next base: position 837,506,962 of record CM021100.1, on the reverse strand, counting down.
AATTGATATTTACATAGTCTCTTGATAAAATAATTTTTCAGTGACAATCGCATGGTAGACCGACTTGATGAGAACCTGCAAAAATAATTAATGTAAACTGTAAGTAGTTCTATAATTTTTTTGATTCATTTAAGTAAATATATAGTAAAAGTTACAAAATTGGATCTTATAAATTTCATAAAAATTCAAATGATGTTTTCCATAGGATGGATGAATGGGATACATGTCATGAACCCTAAGGTATGGCTTAATGGGTCCTATGAGAATGGCTTAAGGGGAATTATGCGAGTGACTTAAGGGATGCAAGATTGTGGAATAAGGGTACATGTAAGAGGATATGACTTAAGGGTCCTAAACCCTTAACCCTAAACCCTAAACCACGTGACCTAAATCCTAGGAGATCAACGCTAAACCATTAATCCATATAAATTTGTTATTCTAAGCATCACATGAACCCTAGAAACCCTAAACCCTAAACCACGTGACCTAAATCCTAGGAGATCAACCCTAAACCATTAATCCATATAAATTTGTTATTCTAAGCATCACATGAACCCTAGAAACCCTAAACCCTAAACCACATGACCTAAATCCTAGGAGATCAACGCTAAACCATTAATCCATATAAATTTGTTATTCTAAGCATCACATGAACCCTAGAAACCCTAAACCCTAAACCACGTGACCTAAATCCTAGGAGATCAACCCTAAACCATTAATCCATATAAATTTGTTATTCTAAGCATCACATGAACCCTAGAAACCCTAAACCCTAAACCACATGACCTAAATCCTAGGAGATCAACCCTAAACCATTAATCCATATAAATTTGTTATTCTAAGCATCTCATGAACCCTAGAAACCCTAAACTCTAAACCATGTGACCTAAGGGGATGGCTTAAGGGGATGTCTTAAGGGGTGTTGAGAGAGTGACTTAAGGGGATGCAAGAGGATGGATTAAGGATAGATATACAAGGATATGGATTAAGGGGTCCTAATAGAATGAATTAAGGGGAATTAATAAAGAGACTTAAAGGGGATGCAAGCGGATGGATTAATGGCACATACGAGGATGGCTTAAGGGGATATGAAATAAATTATAAACTTTTTATAAAATGACAATGAGTTAAATTTAGTTTTATATTTATACTCTCAACTAAATGTATCTACAACTATATATAGTTACCTGTCTGTAGATTCGAATTCCATTGTAATAAGAGTGCATCTCCTCTCTTTTTTGTATCAAGGGAGACCTGAAAAAAAAAATGATATAAAACTTTAATAAGGAAATGAATTTAAATACAAATATATATATCAATTAAATATATACATACAACTAGATATACTTACTAGTATTTATTTACTCTATTGTACCATCCACATCCTCTCTTTTTTGTAATGCATCTATGATTGTCTCATGATCATCCATTGAAAGTGTCCATAAAACTTTATTAGTAGGCCTCTCGTGATATCTAACTAGTTTTATATTGGTTGCCAAAATCAAATGTGAATAATGTATAATCTTCTTGTGTCTTTCATAATCTTCAAATGCAGGCAAGCCATTCTTTCTTATCAAATATTTTCGAAGCCAGGTGCCAACAACAATGACTGAACCAGTTGGATACTCAAAGTTATCATCATCCACTCTAGGATGTACCAACTTATATTTTCTCTCAACACATCTAGCCAACCAGTACTCTGTCTCCTCTTCATTCCCCTCGGGTGCAACAACAACATACACATGTCCTACAAAAATAGATAAAAAATTCAATAAAGAGCATGACTTATATTTAATTCATGTATATAAACATGCATACATATAAAATTCATCTCAATAAATAATGTACCTTCTTGTACAAGATCAGAAACACGATCATAATCATCTGATGCGAACGCTTGATTATCTTCAATTATTGTTCCATGTTGAACATGTGTCGATGTAGGTGTTAAGGCTCTTTGTTGCCATTGTTCAACCCATTCCATATTTTCACAAGCCTCCCAATCACCTACAATACAAAATTGACAAAAGCATGCCAACTCCCTTGTCCATATTGTCCATGTGTTTGCATTCGAACTCTTAAATGAATGCCATTTTGCAGATCCATTAATTGTTTCACAATCTTGTCGAGAACAAATATCATTTTCTTCAACTAACCAAAAGAAGCGGTGAATTATTGAGCTCTCACTTACTCTTGTAGATAATTTGGTATTGCACCAATCTACAATTGCATGTGCATCTCTAAATTTTGTAGCATCCTCAAATTTTAGTTGCTCTCTAGCAAGAGCTCTTTTCACACATGCACCTGCTCCATCATGTTCTCCCTTACCATGACCGGCTTCAAAAAAACTCCATATGTGCTGGATATTATTTTCCTTATGAACTCTACATAACCAATAAAATATCCTAGCATTTTTTAATTGACCCGTGCAATTATCTGACCATATGAGATGTTCTAGCAATTGAATTCCTCTTTCTTTTAAATTTTTGTAAAATATATCAAAACAATATTGAACAAACTCAGATGAATGTAATCAATTATCACTTACATAAAAATGGTACTCTCTCAAAAAATTTCTATTATCTTCTCTACTATCATCTGCATGTCTATAAACAATATGAACAAAAATAGATACTTGCACTGAATTATAATACTGTGATTGAATTTCTTCTTGTGGAGCAAGAGTATAATTTTCAGAAAAATTAACAACCGACAATATAGTTCCAATTGGGAATTTGTTTTTACATAAATGAAATTAATTATCAAGCCAATGAGCATACTGAGAGTGTTGAACATATTTAGTTACAATCTTATCTTTAAATTCTTTAATAAATGCATGCACAGTATTTTTTTCCATAATTAGCTCACAACGTTTTCCAATTTTTCCATCTTTTAAAGAATACTCAACATTTTTGAATCTTTTTACATCTACTAATTGTTGTCCAAATTCATTTAAACTACTTTCATCCATACATTCACCTAATAATGAAAAGTTAGCACATCTATCACATTCTCTAGAAATACATGATTTTAAATAAAATAAGTTTCCATTAGAGGGTTTGCAAAACAAACCTGATATAAAATCTTTGATTCTTTCAGGTGGCATATTAATACCACAAATATCCTGCATAATTTGGTTAACATGCAAAGTGCATCGTATATATCGAAAACTATCATAATAATAACGAAATTGTACATGAGTCTTACAACAACAAGAAATTCGTTGCTTATTAATTCTAACATACCAAGGTTTACACTTTTCGAATGATCTTTGACTTATTTTAATATTCAATGGTAAGATTGAAGCATCTAAAATAATTTTATATAATTCAGTTTGAGTCATATCTAAGAGATGCTTTGGATGAGGTACACGAATTTTGGAACCCACCCTTAATTTTAAGACATCTCTAATGTTAGGTGATACTCTTGTATTATCATGCCAAAATTTATCGATTAAATATTTAATTTCATTAGTTAATTTCATGTCTGATCTTGGGAGTCTACCACTAAAACTCCAACATTGATTAATTGGATCATTTTCAATATTTTCTCTTCTTTTAGCAGCTCTAATCAAAGTTTTGGGATTTACTTTTATACATTTACTAATCCTACTTAACATTCTTTTATTTGAAGTTGCTTTATCAACTAAAGCAGTTGTTATTGCACGACGAGCCGCATTTTTATCTTTAGATCGACTTTTCTTACCTATAAAATCAATAGCATTAGCAACACTAGAAATGACTTGTTCTACTGAATCATCTTTCTTTTTTGGTTTTACAAAAATACCTAATTTTTTCATCACTTTTCTCATTTTCCACATTCTCATCAATTGCACCATGAGTTGACATTGGAATCCTAATTTCTTTCTATAAAAAAACATTTTATATATTTTATTTCCATAAGTTCTAATTTGTCTCCAAGAAACTTTACCACGAAGGTTATCTAACACATCTTTTTCAATTGTAAAAAAAACATTTTCATCTTCATCCATACAAGGGGTTTCATTTTCATTCACACAAGGGGTTTCATTTTCATTCACACAAGGGGTTCCATTTTCATTTTCAAAAGTAAAAAAGATTTCATTCTCATTTTCATCAATATGAGGGATTTGATTAGCATTTGCATTCTCATAAGATATATTTTCATCATTTTTTTGTTTTTGCATTCTTTCAACCCTATAATTATTGGTATCATCAATGGTGTATCCAGCTTCATCTAAAAGCAAAATCAATATTATCAAGACTTGGGTTTGAAAGAATACCTGGAGAGATTGTTTGAATAGGTGCATTTTCCATATCATTGGGAGGTGGATTTGAAGACATACCCGAAGCTGTTTGCATATGTACTGTTTCCATATCATTCAAAGTTGTAGTTGAAGACATAGTTGAGTTTCTCTCCATAATTGTATTTTCTTCTATATTCACCATATCCACATTTGCATCATCTACATTCATGACTTTCTCTTCAACATTCATTGAAGTAGATGCTTCCAAATTTTTCATTTAACGAATTCTTTCTCTTCTATCTTTTTGTCTTTTTGCCTCCATATCTTTATTTGCTTGAATTTCTTCAGGTGTCATTGACATTCTACACTTTTTTCTTTGTCTTGGTTTTGATCCCATGGTTACAAAACCCTTTTTGATGAAAAAACAAATGATTTACTTGTAACCAATTTTCAAATTTTTATCTCCTTCAAATATTCAAATAACACTTTGTACTATGAAGATCCTTTCTTCTTTGAACTTTGAAGTACAGAAAAATATCATGAATACATCCAAAAACTTTTTTTTGAATCTTCTTGTAAATTATTCTTGTACTTGATTCCACTTTAGAAAATTCAACCTGCACTTGACTTTTCAACCAATTTGCAATAGAATATGCCCTGCACAAGACAAATTTGTAATAAAAAATGTAGAAAATCGAACTCGCGGGCCGTACTGCAGAAAAAGAATGTTGCAGGAAAACCGTACTATATCAAAAAATGTCAAATCAGGATAAACGGATATATTAGAAATGCGTGCGCATTCTTAAAAAGGAATGCGTACGCATTTCATAACGCGTACGTGTTACCTTTACCCAACGGGTAAAAACATAACGCGTACGCGTTTTGTTTCAATAATGCGTATGCGTTATTAAAAAATTTGTTTCCCAACCTGCCTGGAGACTTGGTTTTAGGTTCGGGAAAGCTTTGGCAATCCGAGCCTTAGCCTTTGACCTGCAACTAAAAAACTAAGGCAGATTGAAGAAGAATGTTCAACTTTGACAATATGGTTGATGAATTTTTTTTCTGAATCAATCTATAAAATTAAAACCCATTACAGAACATGATGTCTAGTTTTTAAATATATAAATTTTATTAAGATTGGATTATATTTTCTATTTTTTAATTAATTTCAAAGCAAACTAGTCATTAAACTTGAAATATCATACTTTTCTTGTTTTTTAATAAATTTTTTTTGGTTAAAGTTTTTAGAAAAAAATTATATGACATCAATCTTTAGACAATTCTTTACACAATGAAAAAAAAAAATTCAAAAAAAGTTTAGTTTAGGTCAAATTATGCTGTCCGTACAGGTTGATTTTTAAAAATAACAATTAAGGCCAATAAAAATTAAATAATAAAAAAAATATTCAACAAAAAATTACAAAAAAATTCCTCATCAATCTTCATGTTGTTAGCTCTCTTTCCCCAAAAGGAATTAGTAAAATACTTTTATTTGATTCAAAAAGTGTTGTTCGTACACGCGCATGGTATGGTAAAAAAATAGGGACTTTTAAAAAGTGGTTTTTATAGATCTTTATCAAAATTTAGTTTCTACAATCTGGGTATTTGAATAATTTACATATTTATAAACTAGATTCAAATATCTAAATTTCATATTCCTGACTTTTTTAAAAATTCATTGTGTAAGTGCCTCAAATTTTCAGTTCAAGTGTGACAAATTCTGAAAAACAGCAAAAACACTTACACTTTTTGAGCTTTTTGTGGACCCAACTTCTTGCATCAGCCCTAAAGTTTCTTGTTATTGGTTGTGTATTTTATTCTTATTTTATAGATTTTCAAATTTTGTATAAATTGTTATTTTTTATGTACAACAAAAATCTATGTAGACATATAGACCTTAATGTAGTCATGTGCTACCATCTAGGAAACATGATGTAATTTTTATTATCTTCTATTGATTCATAATTCTAGATTTCTATCATGATGAGATATCTATTTCTGAACTCTCATTCTAGGTTTTTCTTTGTCTATAATTAAATCTCATTTTTAATATTTTGTTTAATAAAAACATAGTACTTTTTTTTAATAGGAAAAATAAGCTTGCATAGTTTATATAGGTGAAACCAATTTAGATTTAAGACCATTTACACTTGTTGATTTATCTATTTTGGATAGTATTTTTGTGTTATTAATCTTAAATCTAGGAATAAAGTTAGTTAAAACTTTCAACTTTTTATTTAGGTTATCAAATTCAATACATTTTTCTTTTTACTATCAATATATGTTTATTTCTTTATGAATTATTTCACTCTTATAAAGAATATTCTAATTCTATGTTAGATTATGTGTTAGAAAATTTAGAAAATATTATTTTAGATACATACTTCTACAAATGTATATGTTCTTCGCATATAAACTTATTTAGTTAATGTATGATTTATGCATATATTCATCATACTTCTTGTTCAATCTATCATAATTCAAAAATAGTTATTGTTAACTAATATGATTCTATTTATTATAATTTACTTATATTTTTTACTAATTTTTGTGTGTTTGTGGGGTGTTTGAGTTATCCCCACCTTCTCAACTAATTATCACTATTTATGGTTTTTATATGAGTTCAAAAATTCTCTTTTGTTGAATTATATTGTTTCATCTTCTTTAATCCAATTTGGTTATACATAATAATTTCCCTACTATTCATTTTCATGTATTGACACAAAGGGAGATACTACTTGATAGAGGGAGAAATATTGGTGAAAAATGGTGTTTCTACCATATCTATATAATTGATGATGCACAATTGGATGAAATAAATATAAGGATTTAAAAGACATACACATAGATATCTATGCAAAATTGGGTGATACAAAAAAATACAAATAAAAAGAAATATATTGTAGATCAAAACTAGTAAAACATTTAGTATAAACATTCATAAAATCTAGTGATAATTTGCAGATTTTAGTTTTATAGAACTCAAGAACATTCAATTTTCTTATATATCAATTATTGGATGCATTTTTCCTTGTTAATAGATAAAACATATGATAAAATCACTATTGTAAGTAAATAAATTTACCTATATTTGACGAAAAAGAGAATAAATAAACACATACCTTGTTTCTTTCTATGATAATTTGTCAAGTTTTGTTTACGTCTATTTTCTTCTTTATCTTTTGAAAATTTTCGTTGAGCTTTGTTTTTTCTTTTTGCTTTTTGTCCCATTTTCTTCTTCAAAACACAAATGTTTGACTTAAGCTAACAACAAATTCTCCTACAAAATGCAAAAAATCTGTCATAAGAATTGAAAAAACTTATATTAATCAAAACAATGCAACAAAAAGAAAAAAAATATGAACATTTTCAAAAAATCCAACATTTTTCACCTGTGATTTGTCTTTTTCAGTCGACACATTTGAAAGCACACGGGTCGCCTGGAAAACACCGTTTACCAGAGGAGCTCAGAAAAATGAAAAAAATCCCTGAAAAACTTGTTTGACTTTCGTATGTATATTGAACGGGTTCAATCGAACCAATTTCAGGTGGGTTCGGCCGAACACCTTTAAAATAATTTCCCTTATTATTTTAAAGGGGTTCGGCCGAACCCCCTTTTACCCTATCTTCTCAAAAAATAGTTTTTTTTGGTAAAAAATTGTCATTCGAAGCTCAATTTGAATTTGAAAATGCAAAAAACTTTAGAAACCCAGCTAGTTAATGATAGTCCTCGGAATGAGCTATCCGTTGAATATAGTTTTAATATGATTTTCTTTTATTATATATTTTATTTTTTAGTTTTATTAAACATAGGTTTTTCATTGAAAATCAAAATCTCTGGTCTGCACATGTGGAAAAATAACAGATTATCAAAATAGAAAATTTAAAAATACTTTGATGTTGGGTATTGATGTCCTTGATCCATTAAACAAAAAAAAATTGAATTTTGATTCATATAGAAAAAGTTATGTTGTATACAGTCCACATATGTCTGAATTGCAATTGGTTTGACTTTGAAACTTGATTAAGGAAAAAATATTCAATAAAAAATTATGAGACCAAATGCAAGTGCTAGATATCGTAGTTACAAATCTAAATTCGAAAAAATTAGAATTTTTTCCTTCATAAAAAAAAGTTATGTTGTATATGGTGAGCGTCACTATTTAAAAATGTTGATTTCTGAAAAAAACTATCTTTCGTGGGAGATGGAAAAAAAAGTGCAATTTGATTCCAAAAAATTTCAAAAAAATATTTTTAGAATCTACAGACAACATGTGATGAGACTCTAGTTTGCATCATTTTCAAATTCCTCACGGTTTAGCTGTTACAAGAGCTCGAAAGTGAAGATTTAGTTAAAAATATTAATTGTAGTGTCCAGTTTGCCCAAAAATTGTAAACCACTATTGTGGGATCACCCTTGTAGATGAATTTCTATTATCTTGCAATGTGGATGAAAATTTGAACAACTTTACAATTTTGAAAAATTTCTCCAATCTTTCTCTTTAATGGATCTTCAACCTAGATCTGAAAATCAAACACCAAAGAGAGGGAAAAGTGTTGTTTTGTTAGTGGATAGGGTTTTGCCTTACTTTGAAATGAATAGAAATAGAATGGAGGAATGATGAATAAAGAAATATGCTATGTTGCATCTCACCAAACCCTTGGAATAAAGGTTGCAATCTTGTATACAATGGAAATCATGAATGTGCATCTTCACTCTTGATTGAATTCTATTGATTTTGACTTGAATGCTTGCTTGAATCATAAGAACCTACATCACAAATGTTAGCTCAAAAACAAACATGATGCATAATGACTTTGACATGATGCTTGATTCTTGAATAATTCTCCAAAGTTCTTGATAATCAAATATTGAATGCTCTTCAACTCTCTTGAATGCTCTTGCAATCATAAAATTTCTATAGGAGCTCTTGCATAAAACTTCTAGGAGGAAATATGTGAAATAACCTTGTATTTATACTTATTTTTTAAGTAAAAGGCTTTTGGCCAACATAATATATTAATATAATAAAGATTTTACAAAATATATGTCCATGGCTGGAGTTAAAAGATCCTACTCCATAATATGCAACTATGCCAAACTATGCCTAGAATCTGATCTTCTAAGAATTGCATCTTGTGGAATAGGAAATTTTTTAGCAAAATATATCTCAACTAACCATATGTTGACATAGTTAATACCAAATTTCACCTAAAGTGATAGAAAATAAGCTAAAGTTGTCATATTTGTAGCCTATATGCTGCTATATTTGGCCAACTATCTCCATACTACCCAAGCTATGCATGTATTTATAATATATCAGCTATTACCAACTGAAGAACTCTCCTTTTTGGCCTTGTACATGAACTGTTGTGTTGGAGGAGTGGAACTTGATTTTGTTGTGATGTTCATATCTGAAATTTCTTTGATTGGCTTGCTGTGATGTTCATGTTCTCTTATCTTCTCTTCTTTTGACTCTGCAAAATCCATAATTTCCTTGTGTTTTCAATTTTGTTTGTTCTCATTCTCTGCTTGATGGCAATGATGTGAAAGGAGAAAAGACAAAGCATGATATTTAGCTTTAGAGTTCCTTTCCATCTCATCTCCAATTTCCCAATGATGTTGTGCAAGTGCTCTATACAAATGGCTTGGTGTGTCATATTCTAGTGACAATTTCATTGCTATGTAAAAAAATTTGTAACATACCTTGTGATGAAGATAATGCCTTGGGAAGATTCCCCCTATATACACTTCTCCCTTCCAGAAGTTATACTTTTGAGCAAAGAATTATCCTACAAAAAAGACTTCTTGGATGACTAAGCTTGTAATTTTTACCATGTCATGATAATTTGGATTCATATTGAGACCAAATTTGATTGGAATTGTAGACATGCAAAACTGACATCATACATCTCGCTCTAACTAACATCAAATTCTGCTATTAATTAATTAAAGCAATTTATTGATTAATTTCCTAAGGTTCATTAAATAAATCAAATTATTTAATCCTTATGTTCTTCTCATTTGATTTAATAAATCAAACTGATTTAATCAAATATCACCTCCTAATATCATCCAAGTTAATTAATCTACATTTATTAGCTTCTAATCATGATTATCATTCTCTAGCTTTTGACTCAACTAGAGTCAAATCCAAACTCTTAACTAACCCACCCACTTGCACCAATAAATCATTTATTTGATTTATTATTTCCTCTAATTACATTCAAAATGGAATATTCTTCCAATTTGAATCTTCCCCCCAAAAGGGACTTGTCCCTTCCAACAAGGTTTTAAATGCTATTTGCATAAGTCAACATGGCATTTATTGCACCTTTCATCCCCCCAAAACATGTCAAGTCATTCAAATTCAAATTTGAAATTGGCACATTTGCCAAAACTTGCACATTCCTCACCCTCTCACACCTTGACAAGTGGCATCTTGTCATTGGCCCATGAATGATCCCACATTCATCAATTTGGCCTCTCCTCTCTTCAAGCTCAACTATAAGTTGAAGGCTTCTCTCCTTCAAACAACACAACAGCCACATATCCAAGCATCTACACTATAGGCAACTTGAGTTCAAGCATCTCATTGTCTATCATATCACTAAGCTTATCAAGGATTGGGAAAGGGCTCTCTCACATTTTCATGGAGGGCATCAATCCACCATAGAATAGGTTGTATTTCCTTTTCTCCATGCATGTTTGATTTAGTTTTAGCATTTTGTTTGGAGAAATGAACTATTTTATTCTATGAGGATGGCTGAGTCTACACAATCCATGTGTAAGATTTCACCATCCTACAGGAATAACAATCTTTGTGTTGATGGATCCAAGATTTCTTCTCCTAGCAGAGTCTTTAGTGATCTATACACGGGAGAACAATCAATTTTGAAAATGTTGGAAAATGTTTCTCTTTCCATCCCTTTAGAGAAAGGGAGTTCCCATTATTGAATGGTAAATTTTTTTCTTTGATTAGTAGGTATGAATTCCATTCAATATCCTTATCTAAATGCTTTCTGGGTATGTGCAAGATCATGATGGGCCAAAAAGTGGCGATATGTAAGTGATATGATGGCCCATGTGGTTGATGACTTTTTTTAAACCCAAAATTGATGAAATGAAAAGGGTTTTTAGAGGAGATTCTCACCTTTCCACCAATATAAATTATGTTTTACTTTGAATTTAATAAATAATTATTATTTATTTTCTATTTGAATTATGACTAAAGTCCTAATTGATATGATGATTGAAAAACATCTATAGCTTTCAAATGGTATCAAATTTTTTGTATCTAAAACATCTATCACATTTTATACTTTGCATACTATAGGATTTTAAAGAAATGAATTGAATTTCATGAAGTTTTGACCAAGTTAAGGTGGTTAGGTGTACAAGTTTTTATATTTTTAAAAGTTGTAATAAATAATTCATAATTAAATATTTACTTGGAAAAAAATTACCAAAAAATATGCATCACATCGGGACATGAGTCCTCTACTTATATCTAAAATATTATAAAAAAATATTATCATTTTACTAGGGTTAGGGTGCTTAGACAGTCACCTACTTCTTATTTTTTCCCTGAAATTTAAGTACTACTACATTGAAATTTCAAATTTTCACCAAATAGATTTATTTAAAAAAAAAACCTAGTAGTTTAGAAACTATGTATTCATTTTTTTACAAATTCTATTCTTACATATTTTTGAAATAATATAGATAAATTATTCAAATTTTTACGTCAAGTTGCCTAACTCTGATTTTTTGAATTTTCATTGTGACTTAAGGGCCTATTTTTTCCATGATGATCCTGCACATACCCTTCTACAAACTATTGTAACCACTTGGTAAAGCTTCGAAAGAAAATGCAATGTTATGATATAGAGAATAGAGGAGCAACAACACTACATTAGTGCAAGCGCCTACCTATTTAAATTGATGCACATACCCAATAAACCCATATACCTACTCTGTACATATGTTTAAAATCTGATAATGCCATGTTCTGGTAACTTAATAGAGCATACCTTATACTATTATGTTGAAGTCTTGCTTTACTATCGTGAGCCCACCTTTCCAGGAAATGATTATATGAAACAACTCACACTTGATTTCAAAATAACACTAAAGCATTATTAACTTTCAGTTATGTATCTTCGTAGCTTGAATTACCACTTCAAAAACTGATTATTGTGCTTGTAAGAGTCCCTCCATTTTCGCATCGTGCCTCCTACTTGAAGTTCTTTACTATCTATTTGCATAGCTATTGTTGGCTTTAAATAGATTGTAAGCCAATTTTGATTATAATTCCTTAAAAGTCCTTGACATCTGGCACATGTGTAATTGATGAAGATGATGCTTTGATATGCTCTATTGTATATTGTTTGAAATTTGTGCACCCCTAAGACAGAAATCTACCACATACAAGAAGTATTTTGTCTAGTTGAAACCCGGAAAAGGATGACACATGTTAAACAAAACATACATTTTCTTAGATCGACACTGCCAACATTGAACTTGTTTTCTATGGAGATGTGATCCTGTTCCATATGATTGCGTGTGAAACCTGCTTGCAAAGATGACACATGTTAACCAAAACATACCTTTTCTTAGATCAACACTGCCAACATTGAACTTGTTTTCTATGGAGATGTGATCCTGTCCCATATGATCGCGTGTGAAACCTGCTTGCAAAGATTCGAATTAGTATCAAAGCATGCTAGAAATTCATTTGTTTTGAAGTTTAGAGTGTAAACAAGATCCGTTTTGAACCTATATCCCATTTTGTATTATATGTGAAGGATTTGATTTGAAATTTTGCATTAACACATGCTTCAAGATGGATACATGGTCAAACAATGGAACTTTACTTTGCTTAACTCGACACCATTTATTGATCTTGAATGTTGTGAAGATATGTCTCTACCTCAAGTGTTCCTGTGTGAAATATCTTGTAGGTATTCACTTAGATATTACGCATGTCATATTTCTATCCATTCAAAGTATTAGATTTCAAACCAAATTAGATCTGTTTTGCCTTTACACATGATTAAATCTCCAACTATGGCCATAAAAGTGAGGTGTCCAAATATATACATATTTGAAATGATGAATATCTTTTATATTGAATTTTGAGCCTATGTAAACTGTTTTCTTTTTTTTAATTTCTTTTACTAAACCAAGCGCACCTTTTTTCCTTAGAATAGATTTTGAGCTTATTATAAAAAAAAATATTCCAACATAAATTATTATAAAATAGCTTATCTATTTATAATATTATATAACTCTTATGGTATTTTTTCCATACTACTATCATATGTCAGCTCTTCTTGAATTTGATTACAAGCCATATTTGCCAATTTTCTGCCAGTATATTCCCCTCTCTAAAAGTATGTTTAATTTGCACCAAACTAAAGTTTTCTAACAACAACCAAGCCTGCCCCAAAACATATTTTATTTTCCAACATGATATTTTCCTCTCTTTACATGCATTCACAATAATTAGTGAATCTCCTTCAATTTCTACATTTTCAATTTTTAATTTGCATGCTAACTGTAATCCATGCAATAAAGCTTGTGCCTCAGCCACATTATTTGTTCCATTTGGTAACTTGATTGACTGTGCAGGGATTAAAAATCCATTGTGATCTCTTATCACTATTCTTGCCCTTGAAAAGCCTAGATTCCAACGCAATTCTCCATCAAAATTTATTTTAAGAAACCCTTCTTTAGGTGTAGCCCAATGAATTTGCTTTCTATCCACCTTAGAAACTAGATTTTTATGAAGACTTCCTTTGAAAGGTAGCACAATTTTGTTCCAGCTCTTCATAACTCTTGAGTCCCAATCTGTGAACAAAGAATAAATATGCTTCATCCTCAATACATATGCATTTGTTACCTTTTCTATTGAAGATTCTAATTTTAACAATGTTTGCTCCAAATTTATTTTTTCATTCCTAAAAATTATTCTATTTCGTTCCTACCATATGCCCCAAAGGACAATAGAAGGAATTACTTTCCAAATACATACAAAAAATGTTGACTTATATAAAATGGGCCAACCTGAAAAGAGGTCCCATAAGTTCTGTGGCATTGGAGCAAACCAACTTATTTTTTGTTTGATAAATGCCCAACATTGAGCAACAAAAGAAAAATGAAGAAAGAGGTGGTTTATTTCCTCATATTCTTTCTCACATATAGTACACACTTAAATTGTGCAATAATTCCAAGTTTGACCAATCTGTCACTTGTTAAAATCCATCTTTTGATGGCCAACCAAGAGAAACATCTAGCCTTTGGAAGTACTGAAGGACCCCAACAAAATGATAAAGCTCTTTGTGGCTTACTTTACTCCCCTTGACTCATTATAGCTTTATAACCCATCTTAACACCATAATTTCTACATTTGGATGGACCCCATAGTAATTTATCTTTCATTCATGACAAAAAGACTATCCTTTGATCCATACAACTCTTGAATTTAACTTTATGTTCTCGTGGAAAATTAACTACCGAAGCATCTATCCACTTGACCTTCCCAGTATAAGCATTTATGCTCTCAAAATAGTCACATATTTTCACTCTCATACTTGCACAAAGATTATTTTTGACATTATTCATATCATTTGATGAATTCAAAGGTTCATGACCTGCCCATGATTCTTCCCATAATTTTTCCTTGACTCCATCATGTATTTCCCATGTTAAATATGGAAAACTCACATTTTTACAAGAAATCAAGAAACTCCGAATTGATGAACCTTCTGAAGGATTTTGAACTGTAAATATTCTCTCTGGGTTCATATTATCTAGGTATTTGGTCTGCATGATTTTACACCATTTGGATTGCGATTTTGTATACATATGCCACACCATTTCTACTCCTAATGCCTTATTACAAGCTGATAAGCTATGTACTCGAGCTCCTCCAAAATTTTCACTATCAATGTTCCCCTTCCATAAAAAATATCATATTATTTTCTCAATTACCTAAATAGCTGATTTTGGAGCCTTTAATACTGCCATAAAATAATTGGGAATTGCAGCAATGACTATTTTTATCAATAATATTATGCCTGATAATGACAACCATCTCCCCTTCCAAGATGCTATCATTTTTTGAATGGTTTGAATAATAGATATCCAATGAGAGGCTTTGTTTATTCCTATAAAGAAAGGGATCCCAAGATATTTACAAGGGATTTCTGCTAGTTGGAACGGAAGAATATTTAAAATTCTTTTTTGTAACTTTGATTTGATGTGAAATTTATAAATCTTTAATTTATCTACATTTATTTTTTGTCTAGACACTCGAGAGTATTTATCTAATACACTCTTGATTTGGATGGCCTCTTGAATCTAATTTGCACAAAAAATTGAAGTTTCATTTGAGATCAAGGAATGAGTTATTGCCAAATCAATCTAGAGGATTGTAATACCTTTCCACTTCCCCATGGCATGAGAATGTTTGACCGATCTGCTAAGAGCTTCAACTAGAATTATGAACAAGAAAGGTGATAAAGGATTGCCTTGCCTTACTCCTTGAGTAGAGTGAAAGAACCTTGAAGCTATGCCATTGACTAATACTTAAAACTTGGCACCCTTTTAGCATGATAAAACCCACTTACACCATTTTTCTTTAAATCCAAACTTGCTTAACACTTGCATTAGAAAAGCCCAATCTACTTTATCATAATCTTTCATCATATCAAGCTTTATGATAAAAGATGGTATTTTGTGTGAAGAAATTGAATGCAAAATTTTGTGTGCTACTATTGCACCTTCAGTTGTCTCCCTACCTAGAACAAAACCTCCTTGTTCTTTTGATATTATCTTTGGAATGATGGGAACTAAATGAAGATAAATTGCTTTAGTAAAAATCTTGTACATTGTGTTGCAAAGAGAGATAGGTCTAAACTCAGAGAAAGATTTGGGATCCTTTACCTTCAAAATTAATGGAATGTGTGTAACATTAAATTTTTTGAGAATAGAATATGAAGTTCTAGACTATTCTAGAGCCTTTAACAAGTCATTTCTTGTAAAATCTCAAGTGTTTTGAAAGAACAAGGTCGTAAAACCATCAAGACCTGGTGCCTTGTCTAATTTTAAAGAAAAAACTATTTCCTTCACCTCATCCAAAGTAAAAGTTTTATTGAGTTGCTCATTATCAAAATCTGAAACTAAAGTGGGGATTGTTTGCAATATTTCTTCTCTATCAGCCACACATTGATATGATTGTTGTGATGATGCAAAGAGTAATTTTGAAAAGAATTTAGCTCGTTCATTTTGAATGTCACTTTCATTATTTAGCCATTTACCTTAAGAAATTTCCTGAATTTGAAATATTGTGTTCTTAGCTTTTTTAATTTGAGCTGACATATGATTTTTTTTTGTATTTTTATCACCTTCTTTAGACCATAATTTATGTGACTTTTATCTCCAATACACTTCCTCACATGCCACCAACTCTTCCCAATCTGATTGTAACCTTTTTTGAATCTCAAAAGTTTGTGGAGTCAAACCATGATTTATAATCTACTCATTAATTGTAGCCAATTTTTTGCAACTAGTTCCTTTTGGTGAAATACATTCTTGAAAACATGCATATTCCAATGTTTTATTCTATCCTCCAAAAATTTTATTTTTTTAAAAAATATATAGATAATTGAACCTGTCTGATAAGGATCTTGCATCCACCATAATCTTAAAAGAGATAGAAAATCATTATGTGTTAACCACATTGACACAAACTTAAACGAAGATGCCCATTTTTTAGTAGATGTTGATCCAAGATTTAATGAAGTTGGAAAGTGATCTGAACCTGCCCAAGGAAAAATATTTGATATATATTCAAACTTCCCTACTACCCAATCAGAGGAAATTAAAAATATGTCAAGACGTACTGTGATGTTCAAAAAATCATTTCTCCTATTTGTCCAAATGTACATTCCTTTTTCTGGCTGCACATCCACAAGTGCATTATTATGAACAAAATTATTAAAATCTTCTATAGATTTATGAGGTAAAATGATACCCCCTGTCTTTTCATTTTGGGACATAATATTGCATTAAAATGAGCTACTAGAATTACTTTTTCCACCCTTGATTGATGAAAAATTAAGTCTAACTCTTTCCAAAGCTTTCTCTTACCTATTGTTGAATTTGGTGCATACACATTTACCAACAAAAATGATAAATCAAAATGTGTCACGCACACCAATTGCCAATTTGAATTATTGGTTAAATTCTAATTGTGTTGATTTGGAGTTCCATAAAATTACTAGTCCCCTTGATGCCCCATGAGCTACCAAATGAACTGAACTCCAGTTAGGCCACTTGACAATTATATTTTCATAGATTTCCTTAGAAATCTTTGACTCATGTAATAAAACTATATCAACCCTTGAAGAATTAATTTATTGCTTAACCTAGGCTCGTTTGTTAGGGGTGTTTAAGTCCCTAACATTCCAAGAAATGATCTTCATATCGATCGAGGAGAGCTACCTGCTTCCCTCAATATTTTCTTTATGTTACCATCTAAGGTTAACTGTATCCTGGAAGCTATCTCCTCCTGTAATTTGACAATGTTTGATTTTCTACCTCTCTTAGCAGGCAATCTAATTGTAGGAGAAACAATAGGAGTTTGAAAAATTGATAATTGTTTTGAAAATTCAAAAATATCATCATCATCATTTGAAACAATTTCCTCTTTGTTTAAACTCAAAGAATGAGAATAATCTTGTGAGACAAAAGGAGAACCTAGTATAGTAGCAAAAAATTCCCCTTCATCCATGTTTGTAGCCTCTACAATTTCATCAAACAGATTTGAACCTACCATATTTTCTAAGCGATCTTCCCAAATCGCTAAATTTTCTTGATCACTCATGGCATCCAAATTTTGAAATCCTAAATCTTTAAAGTTGATTATATTATTCGAAGGAAATTTAGGAAAACAATTTCTCTTATTATTTTCATGGGATGATGGATAAGGAAGGAGAGAAGAATCCCACACTAACCTTGAAACAATACCATATAATTGTTGTTCATCACCCAATAAAAGGCTAGGAGAATATAAAGATAGTGTTTTTGACCAAGACACAGAGTCTGCCAACCCTTGGGTAAATTAACAACAAAGTTTATTATACCACGAGATTTAGAAGCCAAGGAATGACTCTTTTTGACTATAGCATCATTAAAACCCTTTGTGACTATATTATCGTCAAAAGAAAACCCAAGTTGATCCTTAAAGACCACTAAATTAGTACTATGTTGCATTGGTGAATCTTTTTCAAGATTAAAATATTTTTGTAAGTTATTATCAGACAAAGGTAAATTCACTTGACCATCCATATTAAGTGCCAAATTTCTTGAAATTACAACACTACAAGGTGACATCAGATCTAGAAAAATAAAATCCTACCAAAATTTTGAATTTAAAATAAGCTAAGCAAGACTCATATGCTAGTTGGGGTGTATGAGTCCCAGTAGGCTAAGCTTAGGACATAAATTTCAAGAAAAGTTAAGTTCTATGGTAAATTCAGATCCTAGCCTCGAAACTTAGGTGGGACCCATACACCCAAGGTGGTATATGAGTCACAGATCACTAAATTTGGGTCATACAATCCAAAATCACTAAATTAGGATTGGGCTTAAGATATGTGTTAGGATTATCCTCAAAAATATGCATTAAATAAGGCTTATAGATGCAAAATAGATCCAAATAAGGCATAAAGAAGCCCAATTTTAGCAGGGAGGGCCCAAACAAGTGTGAGAATGTAAAGCGATACATTTTCCTACACTACAACCTTGATTATGGAGATCTTAGGAGGTATGCAACTTGCATGAGATGGTTGAATTTGATATGGATCTTTACACTTGAATCTTTCTTGAAATGATACTTTGAATGCTTGACTTGATCATGAAACCTACATCACAATGTCAGCTCCAAAAACATGCATGTTGAAAGAAGACTTTGACATGATGAATATATCTTGAATGTTGCAATAAATCTCTGATATATCTGCTCTTGAATGGCCTTGATTTATTTTGAAATGCTCATAGAATTCTCATAAATTTTCTAGGTTCTTAGATGTTGATTTAGTGAAATAACCTTGTATTTATAGACCTTGCTTGTATCCTTAATTTCCAAAAATTCAAATATCACAAGCTGAAATTTAATTATGGATTTGAAAACATTAAAATATCTCCAAAAACAATTTAAATTTAGGTCCTAAGGTCTAGGGAAGACTCATTCACCCATGTGTTAATGGGTCCTAGGTCCCTCTACTTGGAACACATATTGCTCAATGTAAAGTGTTATATTTAGGCATTAATTAATGCCAGTTTTCTCCTTTGGAAAATGTAATAAATTATGCTTGTAAATGAATTAAAGGGCCAATTAAGGTATAATTAAGCTAAATTAATTAAGAGGGCCCAAATAAGTGTGTAAATGTAAAAGGGTACATTTAACAACACTAAATTAAGGCATTATTAATTCTATTTTAAATGGGAGGGTCCAAACAAGTGAGAAAATGTAAAGGGTTACATGTTTCTACACTACAATATGAAATTTATAAATAAAAGAAAAGAGATAAGAGGTCTACTTTATTTTCAATTGTTAGGTGGTTTTTTACAACAATATTAAAGGGAATTATTTTACTAGACTAAGATTTAAAGGTTCTAGAATTTGTTAGATCTTAATGATTGATTGTACTATGAGTAGCTATGTTTTCTTCTACGTGTTAGTGTATTATATTCACTTGGTCCTCCTTATAAATATTAGCAACTTCAACTCCTACTCTAGTACCTATAAATGTATAAACTAGAGAAAATTGGTGCCTATGGAATATTTAAGGCCCTACCTCAACAAGGTCCATAGCTTAACTCAACAAAAATAGTATGAAGTAGGATTCGAGTGTGTGGATCTAATTTCATGTGTGGGTAAATGTAGCAATGGTGGTGGGTGATGTCTGCAATAATAGACAAACTCCCACATAGCTTGAATAGGGTTCTAATTGTCTAATATTAATATGTGTGTGGTTCAAGTTCTAGATAAGTGCTCTAGCTATTTTTAAATTTAATCCAACCATTATAATAATCATTCATGTGCACTATGAGGCCTACCATTTGATACACCCATTTGACTATATTTTGATTCGATTATGTTGATACTTTATATGTTTTGGACTATTTTGGGATGATCATAGATACTTGATGTTATCTTGTTTAATGTTTATGATGCTATGATGATTATATGCACTTTATGCTTCCTTTATTGATATAGTCATATGATTTGGTTATCATGATAAAAATGGATAATTGTTTTATGAGATGGAATTGATAGAATGCTAAAATTGATTTGGTAATGATGTGATTTCTTTATCATGCCATGATTAGATACGAATTGATAGGATATGT
The DNA here is from genome assembly GCA_007115665.2 of Sequoiadendron giganteum. Taxonomy (NCBI): domain Eukaryota; kingdom Viridiplantae; phylum Streptophyta; class Pinopsida; order Cupressales; family Cupressaceae; genus Sequoiadendron; species Sequoiadendron giganteum. Next base: position 837,486,314 of record CM021100.1, on the reverse strand, counting down.
TATTGCTAGAGGAAGAATGATTATGGATATTGAATTTATTGATTCAGAGTTAGATTGTGTTAAATATATGCATATGAATTGGTTGATTTAATTATTGATTATCATGTATTGGATGTTTTGACATGTGGAAATTGAGTGCACGTAGGTGCATGCCCATGGCCAATGGGATTGGAGGTAACAAAGGGTACCCGATTGTGTCAACCAAGTGAATCCCACAATGGACCATAGCCTCTATATTGTATTTTATTTTGTGATTAAAATATTTAGTGTTGAATCTTGTGACTATGCTTTCAAACTCAATTAAACTTTTGATGAAGTTTTGGGGCATTTTGTAAATTCTTTTATTATGTTTGAGTTTCAATTTCTTTTTTAGGGTTTATTAAAGTTTAATTAGTCCTTAGAATGGGTTAATTGACCCTAATTTAACCCCTGGGATGGTTACTTATGGGTTAAGGGTCAGATCAAACCCATAATTTTTGAAAATTGCAAGTTGTGACCCTTCTTAATTGTCCATTAAGAAGGGTGACGAATTTTGGGGGATGGGATTGGAGTGTTGGCTCCAAAATCTAATTTATGAGATTTGAAAGCTTTTGTTGAGTGTTAGACACTCTTTGACCTTTCACTTCCCCAAGAATTCTCACACATGTGTGAGGACTTGTGGGGAGGTGTGTCCATAAGAGTGAATGAGAGAGTGAATGTGACACTCTCTCCTCCAAGGGTTTCCAACCCTTGACTCTTATTTCTATCCTTTGGAAAGCCAAGGGAAGGGTTACTTTCTTTTGGGCAATTTTAGTTTTCACTTAAATTGGAGAAAGAGCAAGGATTTGGGAAGCTCTTTTTCAACTTTATATTTTGGGAGCTTGCACAAAAAGGTTGGTTTCAAATCCTTCTCTTTGTTTCATGCAATGGTTGTTTGAATGTTTATTATTCTTTTTAAATTCTTTCTTTTTATGTTGGGTGTTGGATTAGCTCCTCTCCAAGGAGGGTAAGCAATGCATGTGTGGGATAGAGAAAGGTAGCACCTTCTTGGGAGTTTCTTATCACTTTGGAAAAATGGATAGGGTATGAGTACCCATTAAAATGTTGGGGTTGTGGATGGGGTATGAGTACCCACTAAAATGATGGAGGTTTTGGATGGTTGGATTGGTGATATATGGCATAAGGGTGTGAAGGAAGAAGGGAAATAAAACCCCATTATATGTTCTTGAATGGATATGAATATTTTTATAAACCTCAAGATCAAGTGCACCTTGTCTCTCCCTTAAGAAATCCATGAGTGGATTTTCTATGTGTGTTTGGAAAGCCTTGGGAAAAAGGGTTTTGTATACTGCATGTATTTTTCTTTGTTGGTTATTGTTTAGAAATTTTTTGTGATGTGTGTACCTAGTATCTTGGTTACCTCCTAGCTCGGGGGGTGGTTATTTTTTCCAACCCAAGGTTGGGAGGTGAGCACTCCCTATTGGCCATGAAAGAAAGAAAAAATTATCTTGAGTAGACTTGCAGGTTTTTATGAGAGTATTGGATTGGAGCATCTATGTGTCACCTTGTGAAGGAACAAAAAGAAGCTTTGTGTTGAAATTTCCAAGTGAAATATGTCATACGAGTTAAAAGTAGCAATTCTGAAACGTTGTTGTAAAAATCTTGCATCTGTAACTGTAATGTGAAAATGAAATTATTTTCACTAGATTATGCAAGTTGTAATGATATTTGTCCTTTTAGAAAGTAAATGTGAAGAGATTTAATGTTGAACAGATTGGTTGAAGTTCACGTAGATGTGAATATTGTGAAACTAAAGTGCTTTTCTATGCTATATTGTATTGGAATAGAGTCACAGATTGTTATTAAAAAATAAAAGAAATGATTATATGTCTTGTATACAAAAGAGAAATGAATTTTTCTAACTCTATTGAAAAAAGAAAGAAAGAAAGAAGTTGTTATTTCAGGCTATAAACATAATTGCTTATTATCTTTCTTGAAACCATGTTACTCTGGTTTAAGATGCGTTTTAAACATTTAGGTCAGGTCATACATGTGATTGTTTAACTTAAGGACAGTATGGTTGTTTCAAAGTAATGTTCCGAAAATAAGTAAGACTGCAATGGTTCTTGCTTACTGTCGAGGATATAAAACAAGAATATACATGTACATAAATAGTATTCTTCATGCATTTTTAAAGTTTTACAGTGATTGACAATTCCTAGTTTGCTACCTAACTTTAGTCTCAGTATTTAGTGGACTGTTGTGTTTTGAGAAAGAAAACAAGAATAAAAGGGGTAAATAAATAAATGAGATAAACTCCATGCTTGGATTTTATTACTGTCTAAACGTCGTGCAGTACATTTTCCTAGAAATATATACATCAAAACTCAAGAAGAAAATTTGACCTCCGAGAAAACTGCACCTGTAAGGGTTGCATAACTGCACTTGTAAGGGTTGCATAATAGCTGAGTATCTATAAGTAGGATAAATACTATAATTGACCAACCTAGTTGTAGCAATTTGTCAGACCTTGCTCATATGTGAATAGGAATATATAAGCTCTGAAAATCTTCAACCGTTCATTCGGTATTCTAAACTCTCTTCGTCCCGTGTGTATGTAATGCCAAATTGTGATTTCGCCTGTAACCATGGATTTGCCTGCAGATAACAAGTCTTTTTGCAGACTACCATGTATATATAAAAATACGTATATAGAGAGTTGTAGAAATGCCAAATAGTAAACAAAAGAAATTAAAACATGAGAGACTACCTTAGTACCATTGGAATGAAAGACAGTATTGGGGTGCTGCACGTTAAGAGAGAATGAGAAGAGTAAAGTGAGATAATATGTTTAGGGTAGGCATTTTCATTTTGGATGTGAAATGATGTGAAAATCTGTTATTGAACACTTCTTTATTGCGTTTCATTTTTGTTTTCGGTCGTCCTAAGTCTAATTCAGCCTCATTATGTTAAATGGTTATGTTTAAAATAAATATATACATATATATATTTTGATGGAGGTTTCAGATCTGTGAGGCAGCCCAGCGGAGGCATGAAGCCTGCGAGCTGCCAACCAGCAAAGGCCACCACATAAACGATTTAGGAACCTGATACGGACCCACACGTGCACCTCTTCAACTTAGAGCCAAAGACAAATATATATTTAATCACCAAAGTCTAAGTTAAAATAGACGGAAAACCCAAAGTAAATAAATTCGCAATTTAACTTGCTGCTAAGTGTGGCAGGTGGTGATAAAGATGTAAATCCCTGGTGCAATTATTTCTTACCAAACCATAATAAGTAATCCGCTGTCAATGCACACAACCTTTAATAAACTGACTTATGGATGGATATGCCAGGCTATAGCTATGAATTGAGGCCTCCAAAATTTAATGTATTCTGGCGGTACCGTTATGATTAGTAATATCAAGGGTTACCTTCTTATTAGCAATAATACTATATTTATGGATGGATATGTCAGGCTATAGCTATGAATTGACGCCTTCAAAATTTAATGTATTCTGACGGTACCATTATGATTAGTAATATCAAGGATTACCTTCTTATTAGCAATAATACTATTTTGATCGTGCTGGGAGTAATTGTTATTTTGAACGAAAATAGGCCATATTAATCTTTCCATATTACCATTCACATTATAAACAGTGCTAATATAGATTTGAATCACGAAAATGGTTCAAATAATATAGATTTCAATAACATTAATTAGCCGATAGACTATTTACGTGGTGTCGTGGGCTCTCCAACAGTCTGACGCCAGCGGACGAACTTTACGGCATTCCTCAATTTCCAGTCTTCGTCCAAAAGTTTTGGAAATTGGAAGTATAAAGCAAATGTTTCCAGTCAAAATGACAACCCAAGCATAAATTATTGTATGGCAGGTATTCTTTCATGGAAACTGATGATTCCATGCTACAGTCACAGACGCGCATTCAAAACGTTGTATCTTTGACTGACAGTAATGAAGACCGACACGTCTTAGCGAGATCTCTCCGATCACACAGCATTGAATAAATAATGCAGGAAAAACAAGGTTGGTATTATTATCACTATATGTGTGAATTGCATGAAACTAATTATGGTGGCTGAAAAATTTATGGCCGCAAACAACGGGCCATGTTTTCCTGGAGATTTAAAAAAAAAAAATACAAACAAATCAACCATAATGGGGGATAAAAAAAGAGATTTACATTTCAACGTTTTAAAAAAAATTACAGTGGGAAATCCTAAAAAAAAATAAAAAATATATAAATAATTTATATAATAATTTATGTAATAATAATTTATATAATAATTTATGTAATAATTTATGTAATAATAATTTATGTAATAATAATTTATAAAATAATTTATTTATATAATAATAATTTGTGTAATAAATAAAAAATAATAATTTATATAATAAATAAAATAAAATAAAATAATTTATATGATAAATAAAATAAAAAATATTTTTTAAATAAAATAATATAGTAAATTTTTAATAAAATTAAAATTTGTTCTATGTTATAAAATCCAAAGAATAAACAAATAGAAAAATGAAAAACTAATATTGTATAGAAAGTATTGTTTTTTGAATGAATTGGAGAGGAGGGTAAAGAAGTAGAGAGGGAAGGATAGAGAAACAGAGAGAGGAGGGAAGGATAGAGAAACAGAGAGAGAGGAGGGTAAAGGGACAGAGGGAGGTAGAGAGGGATAAGTGAGATAGAGATAGGGAGGGAGAGAGAGGTGGGATAGAAAGAAGTAGAGAAGGAAAGAGAGTCAAAGAGAGAGGGAGGGAGGGAGAGGTAGAGAGGGATAGGGGAGTTATAGAGAATTAGAGGAGGGAGGAGAGAGAGGTAGAGAGGAATAAGTGAGAGAGACAGAAGTAGAGAGGGAAGGAGTGAGTGAGAGAGAAATAGGTGGGATGGAGGGATAGGTAGAGAGGGATATGTGATATAGAGAGAAATAAAGAGGGAAGGAGAGAGCAAGAGGGAGAGAGAAGGGAGGAAGGGAGGGAGAGGTAGAGAGAGATAGGTGAGATAGATCACTGCTTTCTTAACGTTGTCCATTACTTTTCACGACAGAAAATAATGTGGGCTCAGCCAATCGGCGTAAGTATTGCACCTTATTGAGGTGCAAGTGTTAGTATTATTACCGTTAAATGATAGTAAATAGCAGTAAATGCATCACTGTCTATATTACGTTGATTTTAGTTGGGGTGCCTTTTGCGTTATTTTACTCTAACGATTTTATTAGCTAGCATAGTTAATGTTTAGGTCCTCATTTAATTCGATCGCCACTAATGAATATGTTGCTATCCCGATTCATTATTCTTGCCATGGTAGGTAGGTTGGCTAACTTACTCCAAAGGAAAGTTGTAATAGGGGAGAGGATTCTATAGTTGTGCACCCTAACTTTACGCTTCCCAAAATCTTACGTGGAAATTTCAAATCACTCCAATTTTTTTATAGCAGCTTACATGGCAAGTCTCCTACTTATAACTTTTGTTTCAAGGCCACATCAACATGCTTTTTGTCAAGGTATCCAAAAAGGCCCAAAAAACAGTGCTACCAATACTTGTGCATTCACATTATGAGTAGTTGAGCGTTGATGTGGCATCACATGATTGGTTTTTATTTAGATCTAAAGGATACATTTTGTTTAAGTTAGGCTACTTATATCACAATTATTGGGCATTATATAAACAATTATTAGACATTATATAAACAACTACTATCACAACTGTTGGAACATGCTCAACTACTAAATCCTTTCCCCTAAAATCCAAGCTTTGTATTACATTTAAAATTTAAGAGGAAGTCAATCTTAAAAAACTATTCACATTAAAATATACAATCTTAAAAAGCTTTTCACATTAAAACATACTCCTCACAATAAAGTAAGTTCTTTAAAAAGCTGCTCACATTATTTAGCCGATAGGCTATATTATGTGTGGGCTTTAGGCCGAGAAATTATCTCACGCCAAAAGTTTTCTTGCTGACATCTTTTGCCCGGGAATTGTCAAAGTGGGAAAGTGACTACCGGTGGGTGAAAAACGAGGCCCGTTTGTTACCTCCAGGTTGTGCCTATTCCTGGTGCGGCTCTGTATAGACATCTCATGCGCCCTGACCCCGCTATGCAGCTACTTGCCGACAGCGTAGGAGGTGCTTCGTCATGGCCATGACTGCCTATAAGTGTGCTTCAAACCGACTCAGCCTTTTCGGCGTGTACTTTGTTTGCTTGCATTTCCTTGCACTATGTTGCATTTCCAGTTAAAAGGTATACATTGTTCTATTTTGTAGGGTTTAATTTCGCAGTTTTGTCGCTAAAAATGTTAGTATAATATAATTTCATTTTTCACCCATATTTTGGTTTCAAGGAATCTATGTTTTGTTTCCTTTATAGCCAAATCTTGTGCTTTTGACCTACATATCGTTTACTGTGAATTCATTCAGGTACCAGCTTTGGCATGATTGGTTTGGTTTTTGGTAGGGTTTATTGAATTTTTTTGGTTTGCTGGGTTTTGTAGTCAGCAGGCACCAATTTCTATGGGCACCATCGATAGGAGGCGGAAATTTATGTTGAATCTCGTGTCATTCTCCGAAGAAGGTAGGGTTTCATTTTTCCCCTTTTTGTTTTTTTGAACTCTTTATATTTTTGTGTTGATTTGCCGTAGACAAGCCTTACAGTAGAACAGGTTGAATTAATTTCTGCTGACTTCCTCTAGAGAACAGTAGGCTTTGTGTGCCTTGTCTTTGCATCTACATTTTCCATACATATCTAACAGAACATTTCCAACTAGAACATCTGACAAAATTCCTATATCCTTCATGCTTTTATGAATACTCTATTCCAAAGTTCTCATTTTGGCACAGGCTGGGACAATGCTAGTTGAAGACTTGTTTGTTGTGTGACTACCTCGTGAGAATGCCCATGTTGAGTAAGGTGTGGAGTAGGGTTTTTTTAGCGTTTGTCAACTGTGTTTTCTTCTAATTCTTTTCCCCTCTCACATTTCTCCACAAACATCTATGTTTCACATTCTTCGACTAACCATTGATATGATGGTTGTGTAAAAAGGGATGTTTTTCGTATAAATGAGTGGGTTGTTCGTAATATGCTTCTTTCTAAACTTACATTTTTTACCATTAATATTAGGTTGGAATGTAATTTCCATGCTCTATCAGAGCCCCCACCTCAATATTTTTTGATGAAATTAATCAAACATGGGACATTGCATACAGTTATGCCTACGAAATAGCAAATAAAAGAAACAAACCATACCAAAATCAACAGGTGAGAACATTCTATTGGTGCTTCAAGATTATTTTTTACTAGTTGTACCAGTTCTAGAGGCAATAAGTTACTACTGGCAACAGAAGATTCCATGTGAAATTTTCTTTTTCTAGATCCCCTTACCTTTGAGAACAATTGTAGAATAACATGAATGTTGAATGGTGGTAAAAAAGATCTTTTTTGATATTTATCAACAAGTTTTCCCTTTCGAACCTAGGAGACTAAGGGTTCTTTTTCAGCTCCTCCTCCTCCCTGAGTTTTGAGGGTTGAGATAGCTATCAAGCTATGAAAAAATCACTTTTGCAACAAAGACGTAAGTGCAATGGTGGATGTATATGTACCAGTGCTCCGCCAGTCTCTGATGTGCCTGATATGTGCCATTCAATCCCACCTTCTCTAGCCATCATAGTGACCAGTAATTGTTAACTGAGAGGCATGTAAGTTGTTTTGTGTTAAGACTGCATGCCCATAGATATCCACCAAGGATGGAATTCATCAAAAAAAAAGCCATGTATCCTCAAACAAAAGGGATTAAATAGGGCTAGAATAACAATAGAATAAAGCATAGGTAGAACATCCATATGAGCTATGGCCTAAAATAGAGAGACAAATAGAAGAAAGGTTGCATCTAATGATGGTAAGACAAACTACTCAAATCCATCATTATCAGTTAGAAATCTAGATTTGGGTTTTACATATTATCTTACACCCAGTACAGTTGTACGTCATGAACTAAGAAAGGGATACTACCAATTCAGCCAGAAATATGAGTTTACAAATAAATCCAATCATACATTCGAGTCAAATAAGTCATGGAACATAAAAAGTGATCTTCTAGCACAACATTAAGATATCCATTTGAGAAATGTGGCAACCACCACAAAGACATTATCATGACTGTGCTTGATAATAGATGGATTGAAAACAACTTCATGGAAACAAATTCCCATGGTTGTTAGTGATTAGGAAAAGACATATTTATAACTTGCTTCCTTTTAGTCACTCTCATATATGAATGTTAAGAGTATTTTACTTTTAGGCTTTGATGGTAAATTTTTATTCATACAAGGTAGGAAATTGTAAATGAATTTTCAACTTTTGCATGGTGAAATTTATGCTTTTGTATACACAATTTGTACAATTTTATATTATCTGAGAATATGTAGTAAATTTAAAATGTCCTTCTTCGATCTTGCAACATAGTAGCAACCTTCTCATCCTTAGCCTATAAGAATGTTAGAATTTGATGGTTTTCCTAGATGATAATGTGGTGTACCAACACATATTGCTTAAATTTATCTACAACTTGATTGAGAGCCAACAATTAATTTTCTTCTTTCAAAACAAAAACCATATTTGTCTTCTATAAAATCCATGTGAATACTTCATAAACAAGAGAAATTTGATTGTGTCTTTACCCACCCTGCAACAACAACTAATTAAGGAACTATATATGAAATATCAGGAGATTCCCTCTTTGCAGAGACGATTGATTAGGATATTGTATGTAGTAATGTCTGGAGAACTTGAGAGCAATATCCATTACATCATCATAAAAAATATGTATACTATTTATATAGTATTATAAGACCTTCAACATTAGTTACATATCCAAGCTAAATTTATATTATTACAATGTTGTTGATATCGTTCAACTTAGATATGTCATTACAATATACAGTTACTTAGGAAATGATAGCGCTCTAATAATTTTCCACAATACTTTGAATATTCATTACAGCCATGTATTTTCCTTTCCAGATGGCAAGCTCCACACATACAAATGTTCCAAATGAATATGTTGCAGGGGAAACGCAAAAGTTCGAACTCACCACTAATGCAATCACAATGATCAATGATGGGAATTATATATCACAACCATACCTCCAAGTAATAGATATAGCCAGCTTTGGCCATGGCATTGCATCAACAACCTAATACAAAATAGATCTATCTGATGGAGCTCATAAGCAAAAGGCTACTCTTTCGAAGAAATACAATACCTCCATTACTTTGGAAGAAATCCAAAAGGGAGCTATAGTTTGCTTCTTGCATATAGTTGCCCTCTTATTTCCATGTCAAGGTGAGAGATTGTGAACAAATGATTTCTTATTAACTTCTAATATACTATTCATCCTACTTACTCCTTTTCAATATATAGGTGGATTGTTGTCTCAGAGCTAGAAATCACTTGTTCACACCACCATATCATTGGTCACCCAATGTATTTGTTAAATGAGGTACACCAACATTTACATGCCACACACTCACTTGACGCAGCCAAAAATATGCCTAAGAATGACACTGTACAAAACAAAAATACCCGAAGAACCCTCTTTGGAATGAGATCATCCCACCACATAGAAGAAAGTGCGCCCATCATTACTCCCATAAAAAATTTGAACCCCTTTCAAACAAGATGGCTTATCAAGGGTTGTGTGACAATGAAAAGAGAAATGCACAAGTTGAACACTCAAAAGGGCCAAGGACATGTTTTCTCATTTGACATTATTGACTATGATGGTACTGAGATACATGTCACTTCCTTCAATGAGGTGGCAGATCTTCATTACAAGAATGTTGAAGTTGGTGTTGTCTACACAATATCTAGGGGGACCATTAATTCAGCTAGCAAATTATACAACAAGCTCAATAGCCAACTTGAGTTTTTCCTAGAGGATGATTCGAAGGTTTCAACCTTTGAAAATGATGTTGGAATTCCAAAGCATCCATTTTCTTTCATGCCCCTTGCCGCCATTTTGCACACCACCAACAATTCGCTTGTTGATATTATTGGAATTGTTATTTGTGTTGAATCCAACTCTACAATAAGAAGAAGAGATGGTTCAGAAGTTCTTAGAAGGGCCATTAAGCTAATTGATATGGCTTCCTCAACTGCTAATGTGACTCTATGGGGTCCAACCGCTCAAAAATAAGGCAGAAAACTACAAGAGATGTACCACTCACACACTATTGTTGTTCTTGCAATTAAAAATGGACGCATCATAGAATATAATGGAAAAGTGGTAAGCACTTTGGCAAGCACACAATTGTTCATTGATCCAATCATAGATGAAACAAAAAAACTAAAATCATGGTACTTAGAGAATGGAGCTGCTCTTTTTTCATCGTGTACAGAAGTTGTGCATGTACCCCTTGTAATAAGAAGAAAAACAATTGCTGATATTGAAGAGAATTTTGTCAACATGAACCAACCTGCCCAATGCACCTTGAAAGCAACTATGCAATTTATCAAATCGAATTCTTTTTGCTATCCATCTTGTCCCCTTGTTTTAGAAGGAAAACAATGTAAAAAATGAGTTGAGCAAGCTGCAAATGAGTCATGGTATTGCTCAAAATGTAAAGTTACAGTGGCAGATTGTAATTATAGGTATGTTCTTTAAATTAAGCTAGTAGACCATACTGGAACATTGTGGGCTTTTGCTTTTGAAGATTCAACAACCAACCTTCTTGGTATCTCTGCGAAGGATTTATATATGCTACAATTCAACTTAGAAGCAGAAATCAATGTTGCAGCCCTAATTAAACAAGCGTTTTTCAAAGATCATCTCTTCACCCTCTCATATGCAGCTGATCAAACTGGTGGTCAAAGACACTTAAAAGCAACAGTCACCAAAATCAATAAATTAGATTTTGAAGAGGAAAATAAGTTGCTGCTACAATGACTCTTTGACATGTCAAATATAGATAATAATTAATATTGTATGAAGGTTACAAAGTTACTTCATAACTGTGTACAGAAATTTTAATGGGAAAGATATACAGTATCAAGTACAGTTCACTGACATCTTACATCTTGACAAATTTGAAATCATATTTGAAATCAGTTATATTCTTGGGACCTCAATTGTCAGCGGACAAGGGGATATTCGAACGTAAGGAAAGTGTTGCAGTATGTGATACCATAAGGAAGAGTGATTACAATTAACAATAAAATTAATTGTGATGATGTGTGTAGCACATATTATGCATACCATGGAATAGTTAAGAAAGAAAAATAAGATGATAAATCATTTTTTATTAATGAAAATTTATTAACTAATGAGAAGTTACCAAAGGATACATTCTATAAGCTCAAGAGAGCCGATGAGGAAATGAAGCCCCCAAAAATAAAGTCACTCCCCATTTCAAAAAATTAATTGTGATGATGTGTGTAGCACATATTATGTATAATCTTTAGGGGCTCCTAAAAATATACAACTATTGAATCATATTTGGTCTGAATGGCTTATGAGAAAACATACATACCATGGAATAGTTAAGAAAGAAAAAAAAGATGGGTTGAGTTATTGAGGGATACACACATTGAATAAGGGAACTTGTGAACACAGCAAAGAACGCACAAATTACTATCACTATTTTTTTACTTTATGAACAAAATAGTTAGCTTTGAGAAGGGAAGTTGTAGATACCTTATGAATTAACACACAAATCATATATTGTTTACAATTTTTATAGTTTTATTTCATTCAGGCAATGGACAACTCTCACCAGCCCAAAGATATTATAGAAATTCAAGTAGTGAGAGTACCAATTCATCTTCACCAATAAATTCTCCCATAGAAAACTTTGCAAGTAGTCATTACAATTACTTGCAAAGACTTGATATAGGAAGCGAAGAGCATTGTCACAAATGTTCAAAGTGTGAATGAGTGCGATGTCCAATCAGTGCAAGCAACAATAGATCAACTCCATTCAACTTGCAAGAAGTTGACTTCCTTCTATAGTTTCCTTCGTGAACTACATGCTGATGAGTATTATTCCCAAGGTAGTTCCTGCAACATTAAACAACATTCTACAACTACTTAAGTGATGTTTAAGATACTTATCCTTTTTTCATATGTATATAAAACATGATGTACAAAATTTAAATACATTTGCTAACAACTTATGCACACTTGGCTGTATTGTGCATTAAAAATGTGTAGAAACTTTTGTTGATTTTATTTAAGACTATGTATGTTTTGCTATTAATTCAATTTTGAATTCTCAAAATTTATAAAAACTTTTGTTAAGATTATTTAAGAGTATGTATTTTTTTTCTCTCAATTCACTTTTGAATTTGACTTCAATGGTCTTATCTATTACCATAACACTAACCTTTGGTTGATATTATTTAAGACTATGTATGTTTTTCTATCAATTCAATTTTGAATTCTGAAAATTTATACAAAATTTTCTTAATATTATTTAAGAGTATATATTTTTGGCTCTCAATCCATTTTTGAATTTGACTTCAATGCTCTTATCTATTACCATAACACTAACCATATATTTGTCTCACATTTCAGGCTCATGTTTTCAACATTTCATCTAATTAATCTACTCTACTTGCATTCATTGTTATTATAGTTTCCGCCAACAATAAGACCTACCATTTTGCTTTCTAGATGGCTAGCCCTAGCCCTTCAAATAATCCACCTAAATCTAATGAAAAGAAAACCAAAAAGGTAAAGTCTCACAAAAGAAGCCAAGCTTACTATGCCTCCCATAATGAAGAAATAAGTATTTAACGTCGCATGCATCGAATGGAGCAACAATCTACCCAATCCACAGACCACTCAACGAATGCAGGACCAAGCATTACTCACATAAAATCCCATGACACAACCCAAACCATTCACCCTCAAACAACAACCCTACCAGAAATAAATAACAACTTCCTTGCAACTTCCAAATTTTTTTGAAAAAGGATAGATGCCCTAGCCAATTTACAAACATGTATAATATGTAATGAGCGCTACCCTGGGATGCATATCAATTCAACATCTGATGGTGCCATTTGTACAAGATGCTTTCAAGAAAAAGGTAGACATCATTTTTCAGCATCTAATAATATGGACCTTGGACAACAACCACCTAAATTGGAAAACCTAACCCAAGTAGAAGAAATTCAAATAGCATGAGTGAGTCCATTCATTCAAGTCACCCATGCACATGGTGGCCAATACAAATATAGTGGTCATACAATCAGTTTCCTACAAGATATCAAAACAATAGCAAAATACCTTCCACATAGAATAACAAACTTGGATGTGCTAATAGTCCATAGATTCCACACACAAGGAAACCACTGTGATTGCTATGTAAGTAGAAAACGTGTGTATGCAACATTACAATATAAAATCACACATGATCCGTACTACATAGACATCCAAATAGACACTAACTCGCTAGCACTACTCCCATCAACCAATACAGATGTTTCAAACATGCTTCATATAATAAATATTCAAACTGAATTAGCCCATGACCAAGATCTAACACCCTTACATGATATCAACGAGCTAGAAAATGAACTAACCGATTCATCATCCTTCATGGTTAGACTTCCAAATCACCAACCAGAGCTACAAATCATTAAAGAAAGCTTACAAGCCACTGATGCACCTGACAATATCATACCATGGCCACAACTGGACTCCTCACTAATCAACGAATACAATACTGAGGGACTTTTTGATATGGCCTTTCCAACACTCTTTCCAACTGGCATTGCATTGCAAATGCAACCTCGCTATAAACAAGTTGAACTACATGAATATATACTACACTTAATGCGATTTCATGACTCTAGATTTGGCAACCACCCAAGATTTCGGTATTTTGTTTTGAACCTCATGATGCACCATTGTAGCCAAGGACTTGCATCAGTGTTTGTGAAAAAAAATGCAGAGGACTATATACCAACAACCATTGAAAGCCTTCATACCCATATGCAACAATTGCCTGACAACCAATTAGCCGAACAACTAATGCACTTTGGTTCCTCTTTGAGAGGAACACGCTCATACCAGAATAAGTGTCGAGGTGAGCTATCAAACATGATCAACCAAATTGGCCCACCCACTCTATTTTTCACATTGAGCGCAGCAGATACAAAATGGCCAGATTTACAGAAGCTTTTCTCAAATGGCAATTTAGGCTTACCACAAACAAACAAAACTTGAGTGGAAAACATAGTTAATAACCCACACACGACATCCTTATATATGCACCAAAGGTTCACCATCTTCCATGAAGAAGTAATACAAAAGCTCTTACATGCAACAGATTATTGGTATAGATATGAATGGCAACATCGAAGCTCTGCACATATACATGGTTTTCTTTGGCTTACTAATGCACCAAACATGGACAAGCTTGATTGGCACAACAATATACAAGTTCAACAAGCAAAAAATTCTTTGACAAATGTGTTACTGCATGGAACCCACGCACACCATCTAAAAGAAACAACACATGATATCGATCTACACAGGATGACCCTTGCCTACTATGCACACCAGAAATCTTCTCTAGAGATATACTTGATGACTACGAAGATTTGCTCAATTGTGTCCAAAGACACACAAAATGTACTGAAGGAACTTGCCTACATAAAAAGGGTCAAAATCTAGCTTGTCGGTACAAAGCTCCCCAGCCTGAATGTGCCACATCTAGCTTATCATGCAACGAAACAAGCAAAAAGAAATACACTCCTGCGCATACTAACGATAGACTAAATATACACAATCCAGAAATGCTTTCAATATGGAGAGCTAATATGGATTGCCAACCTATAGTTTCAAAAATGCATGTCCTCAATTACATTGCCAAATATGCAGCTAAGGCAGAAAGAAATTCTGAGAGTTGTACGGACATGCTAACACGAATATGTAGACATCAACCACTAGCTGACCATGCTCTAACAACCTACAAAAAATTCATAACGGAGATTGTTACAGACTGTGACATAAGTGCCCAAGAAACTTGCCACATGCTCCAAAAATTGCCTCTAGTTGTTTGCAGCCGCTCATTTTTCACATTAAATGTTAGTCGAAAAGTCCTTCATCGAATCAAAAGAAAAATCGACATAGATACATTACCATTACACTAGCTACACTGCTATATGCAACGACCTCTTAACATGGAAAAAATAACACTAATTGACTTAGCTCAATCTTTCTCTTTCTCATCCTCTCGCAAAGGGTGCAAGTGGAGACGTAAGGACAAAAAAGCAATCATAAACACTTTCCTCTTTTTCATAGTATTCCAAACAGCGATTCAGAATAATTTGAGACATTCTGCTAGACCAACCTACTTTTATACAAGCATTTTCGTGACATACGCACAGACATTGGCCTCAATAAAGATGAGATTGTTGCACATTGGAAAGAAATGAATCTCAACCAATACTCAGTTTGGCACTTTGACCGCATCATAAACACTGAAGAAAACCAAGAAGAACACAATGATGAAATTGAGACTCCAATAGATACACAAACAACAGTGCCACTGCATGAATGGGAACTCTTCTCACAAATGGGCCTTCCTAATCATGTAAATGTAGACACCCTAGAAATGCTCGGTAAACGTGATTTTGATAACAACAAAAAATGGAATACACATATAATTCCGCCACATCTACATAAAACTGCATAACACTTTATACACACAAACAAATAGTCTCAATAAAATGACCAATCCACATCCCAATTCGCTGATCCACAATACCCACTATCATCAAAACAACAAATTGCACTGACTATTATCAAACAAAATTATAACAACACCTCTTCAAACCAACCATTGCACATGATAATACAAGGAACAACAAGTACCGGGAAATCATATTTGATTCATTGTATAAAACACACAATGTGGAAATTATCACCACCAAATCGTAACCCCCTCCTTATCGTTGCTCCTATAGGGATCGCTGCATTCAACATAAATGCATCCACAATACATTCAACCCTAAAAATCCCAATAAAAGAAATGAAACCATTAAAAGGGCAATCACTAACATTATTTCAAGAAGAGATGAAACACATCAAATACCTGTTAATTGATGAAATGAGCTTCATTGGACCAAAATCACTACTGAAAATAGACAACAGATTGCGTGAAGCTTTCCCCCACAACCAACATATGTGTTTTGGAGGTACATCTATAATACTTGTAGGTGACTTGGCACAACTCCCCCCTGTTATGGACAAACCAATCTATGCATCCCACTCCAATGCTATACTCCTATGGGAACAATTCACAACACTTGTTACTTTACAAACAAGCTTTTACCAATAAGGTGACTCCCAAACCCAAACTGCCTTTCACCGAACCCTATAAAATATACGCAATGCAAAACCACTAGAGGAAGACTGGAAATTACTAATCACACGCACAAAAAAAAATCTATCACACGATGAGCACACAAATTTCAACCAATCGATGCACCTATTTTCCACAAATGATTTAGTCACACTACATAACAAAAAAATGCTCAAAATGTTAAATCTTCCTATAGCACTATGCATTGCAACACAAACACACACAAAATAAAAAATTAACGACTCAGAACAACTTCCAAAACTAGTCCTCCTATGTAGAGGCCAACGAGTCATGTTAACAACAAACTTATGGATTCAAATAGGCCTTGTCAATGGTTCTCTTGGAGAATTACAAGAAATTGTTTACACAATTGGCTCTAACCCACCAGATTCACCTTCATATGTGGTGGTGCACTTTGATGAGTACAACGGCCCACCATGGAACCAAAAGGAACCAAAATCCATACCTATCACACCCATATCTATTGGAAACTCTAGGAAAATGCCACTATCCATGGCATGGGCAATAACCATACATAAATCTCAAGGGCTAACACTACAAAAAGCAACAATTGATATTGGAAAAATTGAAAGACAAGGACTCACTTTTATAGCTATATCTAGGGTCAAATCAATAAATGATCTTCGAATAGAACCACCATTCTCATTTGACTGCTATTCCCGAATGAAAAATAACCCTTACACCATTATCAGGAAGAAAGAAGAATCTCGGCTACAAGTTCTCTCATTATAATCACAATAGGTACACAATTCCAAATGCAACCTTCTATTCTATGAATTTCATATCGTTTACCCAACAAAAGGAATACTGACATGACACAATCACTATTTTCCATGATGTGTAGGGATTATGGTGAATAGTCTGGTAGAAAGGAATTGTGACAGATTTTATAGATGCAACACTCCTGGCCAGCATCCTCCCTGCCTATGCCAAAATGGGAACATCGGAACATGGTATGGACCTCTATCAAACCATAATGAAATGGGGACTTTTCAGATTTATGTCCACGTAACTCTTATCCTTCTCTGTTCTATGGTGCAATATATCTCATGTCTTTACGTTATGGGTTGTGTGATTTACATTTGAATATGCTCTGTAATGCATGAATTGGTGACATTTAAGTGATTTATGTCAAATCCAATGGCTCAATTTTGAAATTCCTAGATTAAATTTATGTCAAATCTGATCAATTCCTATCATTACTATTCTGATGTTCAATTGGTGTCATTTTGTACAGACTTTTTTTCTTTGCCATAAAGTATTCAACATATTATCTCATTCCTGAACTTGTTTTCTCCATCACTGAGTGCCTAATCCCTCCACCAGAAGGTTACAATCTTCCTATTAGATGGCCAACAAGCAAGGATGACTATTGCTAGAGGCAAATGCTTGCTTTTGCAATGCCATTTCAAGTTACTTTTATATTTTAGTTCTGAAAGATGCTTCTACTTTAGAGCATCTTGCCTATGCATTGGTTGAATGCTTGTACTCCAATTCAAGTTTGTAATCTTCCTTGCATCACTCTTTTTAGGCTCACTCATTCTTGTAATTATTACAAGAAGCATGCCATGGCTCTCTAATAATATCTTATTTAATTTAGGAAGGTTCATGGAGTTCCAATTGTGACAATTACTGTAAGCAAACCTCTGTGTATGGTGTGCAATTCTGCCAGACAAACAACAAACATGATGGTCAACTTTCATTTTCACCTTACTTAGCATGAACATTCTATGCAAACCATATAGGCTTGCAGCACATCATCTGAGAGTTCTCACTGCCAAAATCACACACACAGGAGGCACTTACCCTTGCTTAGAATTCCTCTCTGTACACTCTCCTCAAGTCTACATGATAGTCAATGGAGCCCTACTTAAGGCAATGCTTTGCCTGGTTTGTTCATATCACATTCTTCAAGATGCCATGAGGAAGAACTCATTGATACCTTTATAATGTTAAAGCTATATAGTGAAACAACAATTTTTTTGAATTATAAACCCCTATTATTACCATTAGCAAGTTATTTTGTTTGAAATTTGAAATTAATTCATGGCTATTTAGCAGTAGATTATCATTTGGACCACCTGTTGCTCAATTAAATCTCTAATTCTTTCCTTGCAAGCTACAATGTGCAAGATTAAATTCTTAAATGTTTTCTATTTGTATTTAAGGAACATAATTTTGACACACTTGTTGATGTCTAAGAGTATGATGCCATGCTAACTCTAAAAATTGTTCCAAATATTAAACTCGTATCATCCTCAAATTAATAAGACATGTTATGGATTAAACTAGTGCATTAAGGTATCAATTGTTTCAATATTTAGTATTCCTTTATATGGTTTATGTATAACAATCATGTAACCACACCCTCAATAATGCTCAACAAATTATACATGAACTATCACACATTCCTCATGCAGCTCCTGACCTAAAGTGCTAGTTTAATAAAGTCGATTTAAGATGTGTACGGGCCGGTTGGATATGAAAAGGCTATTGTCGATGCAGGGGGTCCGTGGTCACTCTTTTTTCTTAATTTATTTAAAAAAAATTCTTAGTTTTTTTAATATAATTTGTTTTCCTTAAATATTTTCTAGAGGACTTTTATTTTATTAACAGGTCAAATTTTTTTTTTTTAAAATTCTTTTATGACTTGCAGCCCAATTGTACAACCGTACGACCAGGGTTGTGGGTTTTTTCTTTTTCTTTTTTTTCAACTTCTTCAAAATAGATCAAGTTTTATGTCATTTTTCATCTCTTAGCCATCTTGGATCCAATGGTGAGGCCTGTTTTGACTCAAAAGGTCATCTACAAAATTTTCTTTACAAAACCCTCATATGAAAACTCAATCCAAGAAAACCCTTTTAACCCAAAATTTTAAAGGTTCAGATTTGCAATAAACCCAACAAATCTTGACAACCCAAAAACCCAAATATGCATAATAACACCTACAACATGTGTTCCATATATTATAATGCCTTAGATCTATCATGCATGTCCATGGATTCAAATTTGTACAAATCTACTCAAATAAGGATTACGATCAAAAACATGGAAGCTCACACCTCTCAACAACCATTATAGCTTTGATACCACTTGTTAGGAAATAATGCACCATAACCTCGAATCTTAATCCATTTTCTACATAACCCCATGAGAGATAAACATGAATGCAAGTAACCATAATACATAGATCAAATAGACAAGTCACAAGATAACACAAGATATACCTTGGGAAAACCTTCAAGAGGGAAAAACCTAACCTCTAAAAGCATCCATACTCCATCTTATTGTTCAAAAATAAAGAAATACAAGAGTTACAATGAATACCTCTAAATGCATCCTCATGTGTCCAAGCATGAATCCACACATCCCATGCCGTGGTTCACATATGCACTCCTCAGAAAGA
This sequence comes from Sequoiadendron giganteum, assembly GCA_007115665.2. NCBI lineage: Eukaryota > Viridiplantae > Streptophyta > Pinopsida > Cupressales > Cupressaceae > Sequoiadendron > Sequoiadendron giganteum. Next base: position 837,466,497 of record CM021100.1, on the reverse strand, counting down.
CTCAATAATGATAGCCCACTCACCCAACCAACCTTAACCACTAAACAAGTGCTTGCTTTTATAGATTCAAGCTCACACAAGTACAACCAGGTGGTAAGACAAAACCATGTGAACACAAAACCACTAACCCCTTAATTAATATTGGGTACTAAGTTTTCACTTTATTAAATATTTTCTCAATATTAAATTACCATCTCATGTCTCTCACACATTAAACAATAATACAATGATACAATACAAAATAAAGTTATCCCCAAATAATTACCTAGTGTGATTAACCACACCACCTAGGTGCATCACAACTAAATAATTATTTAGTTACAATATTATAATATAACACTTTATGCGATGGTGTATAACACAATATCCCAACATGATCACATAATATGATTTAAAGTATTGATATGCATGAGTGAGATCTTCAATTTTTAGGATGTAATTATTTCTAATTAATTCTGATACAGTATAACATGAATAAGACACTCCTAAAACAATTATAACTTTAGTTTGTATCAATATTTTAGATTATATTCCATATCTATCATTAGAATAAGATTTTTTTGATCTTTCTTCATCCTCATTACGAATCACATAGCATGATTTTAATTATTGATGAAAGCTAAAAGAATATATTTTCCTATAATATCTCCCTCATTTTTATTTATTTTGAAATCCTAATGTCTGCCATATTAAAACTATTTTGTTTTCCAAGTAGTGACATATCATACATTCTAGTTATAAGAAACCTAGGAAAATCCCACACTAATGTGTAGGTCAAATGTATAAAAAATATCACTCTAAAATATAAAGCAAACATAAATACACCAAAAAAGAGGCATTAGTGGCAATTTATCACATAATGTGTAGGATATACATCACGTTTGGGTCCTCCCAAATGTCCTCTAAAAATATATTGATATTGAAAATCCATCTAAATTAATTATATGAAAGACAAGGATTTCTAGAAAGAGGAGGATTCCCTCAATATTAGATATTGGATCTTTCCATAAAGAACCTTGTACCTAAGAAGGGGATTCTAGGAAACCCCATTTTAAGGCATTTTACTACAAAAATAATGTTATTTTTCAAAAAATCTACAATTTTTTAAAATTAATATCTGTGTTTAAATCTAAAATAAAACAGTTTAAATTTCTTCTAGTTATTGTTAGAATTAAACTAAATGTAAGTTATAGAATTAAAAAATATAAAATCAAGTTTTTCAAAACATGAAATAAAATTTCAATTAAAAAAGGATACAACTTTTTTTATAATCCTTTCACTAATCAAAATAAAAAAAATTAAACAAAGATGGCTAGCAAAAAATTCTATTTGAAAAAGGAGCATGAGTGAATCAAGCAAACTACACTTAAGAGAATCTTAATAATTACAAGGAGTATAATGGAGATATGAACTTTTATTTGAAGTTATTTAAGAAATAGATAAGACTTGATATTTATGACAATGTAAAAAAAAAATTATTTCAGGTTTCGAATGAATTGTTATAATATTATGAAATCCATTGAATCAAGTGGATTTCGAAGGTTTAACCTACCATATATGATTAATTTAACAAGGTATATACAATATATCTATGATATTAGTTTGAAATTAAGAAAAGGGGTATTGACGTGTTATCTTTGATCTCTTCACCAGTAGGATGGAAGCGGTAGTTTAAGATTTTGAAGAAATTTACCTAGGGGAAGGCCCTATAATATCAATAAAAAATATTTTATTTAAATGACAATTTGGTCGTCAACATAGGCCAATGAATCTAATTTATATTAAATTTATAAAATTTATTTTCCAGATTGGACATAGCCATTCAAAAATGTCTTTGAGATTTCAAGGTAGAGTTTTGAGTCAAATGTGCACTCTTTATGGTATTTAAAGGAGACCAAAAAATACAATGTTCGTTGATAAATAAGGAGTAGAATCTAAAATAGGAAATGTTTTCACCTTCTTCTAAGATTTAAAAATATTATGAATAACATAAGTATCATTGGTTGTATCAAGCAATTCATCTTATCAATTTGATCATCACACTTATACTTGCACTTGATTCCTTATGAATAATAAATAGTTCTTAATTTATTTATAAGTATTAATACTTCTATTATCTTGAAGATTAAAGATGAGGTGGGTTCTTTTCTTTCTAAAGAGATGACGAGGAAGGTATCCATCAGTGTCAAGGAGGCCCTAAATGTTCGTTGAAGACTTGAGGAAAAAGGCAAGAAGAATGAGAAGCATGATAAATCCCAAGTCCAAGGGGAGATCCAAATCTCTTGGAAAGTCCAAAGTTATTTGCTAGAACTGTGGTAAGACTAGACATATTCATAAGGACTACAAAGAAGAAAAGAAGAATAAAAATAAGAGTTTTGATTCTAATTCATAGTCTGGGAAGGAAGATGGTGATGCATTCATTGTAGCTTTGGAAACTCATGCAGGTAATGATGCATGGTTAATTGACTCAGGTGCATCTTTCCGTACGACCTTTAATAGAGATTGGTTTTTTGAATATGAATAATTTGATGAAGGTAAGGTGTACTTGGGTGATGATTCTTATTTAAATATTTTTGTTCATGGTAAACTTAGAATCAAGTTTCCTGATGGTAGAATAAAAAGGATTAATGGTGTGTTGCATATCCCTAAATTAGCACAAAATTTGTCATCTGTGAGCAAAGTAATAGATGCAGGTGTGCAGGTAGTATTTTTTGATGTAGGATACAAGATGGTTAGAGGTGCTATGGTGATTTCTAGAGGTGTCAAATATGGCACATTGTATAAGCTTGATGCATGCACTATTGAGTGCAATAGTACTTTTTTGAAAAGAAAGCCTATGGCTACTTCATTGGAAGAGGTGAGGGTTTCTTCTTTAGCAGATGGTCATGGCTTCTAGGTACCTAAGGGTTCAATTTATTTTGAGTCAAAGTTTCCTATAGAGAAAACTATGCTCTGGCATCAGAGACTTGGCCACATTGGAGAAAAGGATCTAAAGACCTTGAAAAATAAAACCCTTGTTGAAGGGTTGTTTGATTATTATATTGATTTTTATTTTATGAGCATTGAATTTATAGAAAACAAAACCACGTTTAGTTTTACTCAATTTCTTGTAAATCTTATGGTGTATTGGATCTTATTAATTCTAATGTGTTTGGTCTTGTATATGTTTCTTCAAGTGGAAAATCTACATATTATGTTTCATTTAATGATGGTTATAGTAGAAGGACATGGGTGTACTTTATAAGGTTAAATCTAAAGTTTTGAATTGTTTTAAATAATTTAAAGCAATGGTCGAGTTGTAGATTGGAAAGAATATAATTTTTTTGAGGACTGATAATGGCATTAAATTTTTCTCTAATGATTTTGATAGATTCTATAAATATTTTGGTATTCATAGATAAAATACAACTCTATATTTTCTATAACATAATGGAGTTCTAGAAAGAATGAACAATACATTGATGGATAATGCTAGAAGTATGTTATGTCGTGTTGATTTAGAACAAAGGTTTTGGGCTGAAGTTGTTGCCATTGCCTATTACTTGATTAACATGTCTTCTACATCAACTCTTGTTGATAAAACATCTATAGAGGAATGGTCAAGTCACAAGCCTTCATTAAGACATCTTAGAGTTTTTGGTTGTGAGGCATATGCACATGTTCCAAAGGAGAAGAGAACAAAGTTGAAGAAAAAGGTTGTGAAATGTATCTTCATTAGATATGGTTAATGATGTGAAAGGATACAAGCTTTGGGATCCTATTGTACAAAAGGTAATATAGTATAAGTGTCATTTTTAGAGAACTAAGCTTTCTTCTATTATATTGTAGCTAGACCAAAGTAAATAAGAAGAAGCGACTCAATTTTATTCTACACCTAAGAATTTTGAATCAAGGCCCATGGATAGACAAGAAGTTGAGGAGATCTCATCTAGCTCAAAATCTTCAAAAGAGGAGGAATAACCTTCAAATTAGCTTGTTCATAGGTCTAAAAGGCATAGACAACCACCTAAAAGGTATCCACTTGATGATTGGAGATGTATTTTTTCTTTTAATACTAACATGGATGAACCTATATCGATAGAAGAGTCATTAGGTATGAATGATGCATAATCATGTAAGATCGCTATGGATGAAGAAATGGTAGCTTTGAAAAAGAATGATACATGGGATCTTGTACCATTGCCTGCAGGAAGAAAACATGTTGGTTACAAATGGGTGTTCAAGAAAAAACATTGGTTCAAATGAAGGTATTGAGAAGTAGAAAGAAAGGTTGGTTGTGAAAGGTTACTCTCAAGTTTAGGGTGTTGATCATGGTGAGATATATTCTCCTGTTACAAAAATGACATCTATTAGATTTTTGCTTTCTATTATTTTTCCTTATGATTTAGAGGTTGAGAAAATGGATGTGAAAACTAATTTCCTTTGTGATGAATTGGAGGAGGTTATTTATATGACATAGCCGATGCACTACGTGGTGAAAGGTAAAATAAAATTGCTTTATAAATTGAAGAAATCTTTGTATGGCCTAAAATAGATTCCTGGGATGTGGTACCAAAAATTTGATACATATGTGTTCAGTTTGGGATTTGAGTGCTCTAAATCAAATCATTGTGTTTATTATAAAATTGATGGTGATAATTTTCTATTTATTGCATTATATGTTGATGATATGTTATTTATTGGTAAAGCAAAAGGTATGATTTCAGAACTGAAATCTCATATTGCAGCTAGATTTGAAATGAAAGATCTTAGTGCAACTAGGCCCATTCTTGGGATGGAAATCAGAAGAGATAGAGTGAACATAAAGCTATGGCTTGGAAAAAGTATGTCAATTTGAAAATTTTTATAGAGGTTTGACATGTAGGATTGTAGACTATTGTGTGTTCATTTTTTAGCTAGAACAAAGTAATCTATTTTAGATTGTACTTGATATCCCCATTAGAGATGGAAGACATGAGAAGAGTGTCTTACCAGAATGTGGTTGGTAGTTTGATGTATGCTATGGTTTATACTAGACTAGGAATTTACCAATGAGAATTCTTTCCAGATATATGTCTAATCCTGGTAGAGTTCATTAGGATGCAGTTAAAAGAGTCTTTAAGATATTTGCACAATAACTCAAAGTATTCCTTATGTTATCATAGTACTTTTACTGAAGACAAGATTTCCCTTGATATTCATCGTT
>CM021100.1:837396282-837461212 GCA_007115665.2 Sequoiadendron giganteum | reverse complement strand
AGATTCCCTCTTTGCAGAGACGATTGATTAGGATATTGTATGTAGTAATGTCTGGAGAACTTGAGAGCAATATCCATTACATCATCATAAAAAATATGTATACTATTTATATAGTATTATAAGACCTTCAACATTAGTTACATATCCAAGCTAAATTTATATTATTACAATGTTGTTGATATCGTTCAACTTAGATATGTCATTACAATATACAGTTACTTAGGAAATGATAGCGCTCTAATAATTTTCCACAATACTTTGAATATTCATTACAGCCATGTATTTTCCTTTCCAGATGGCAAGCTCCACACATACAAATGTTCCAAATGAATATGTTGCAGGGGAAACGCAAAAGTTCGAACTCACCACTAATGCAATCACAATGATCAATGATGGGAATTATATATCACAACCATACCTCCAAGTAATAGATATAGCCAGCTTTGGCCATGGCATTGCATCAACAACCTAATACAAAATAGATCTATCTGATGGAGCTCATAAGCAAAAGGCTACTCTTTCGAAGAAATACAATACCTCCATTACTTTGGAAGAAATCCAAAAGGGAGCTATAGTTTGCTTCTTGCATATAGTTGCCCTCTTATTTCCATGTCAAGGTGAGAGATTGTGAACAAATGATTTCTTATTAACTTCTAATATACTATTCATCCTACTTACTCCTTTTCAATATATAGGTGGATTGTTGTCTCAGAGCTAGAAATCACTTGTTCACACCACCATATCATTGGTCACCCAATGTATTTGTTAAATGAGGTACACCAACATTTACATGCCACACACTCACTTGACGCAGCCAAAAATATGCCTAAGAATGACACTGTACAAAACAAAAATACCCGAAGAACCCTCTTTGGAATGAGATCATCCCACCACATAGAAGAAAGTGCGCCCATCATTACTCCCATAAAAAATTTGAACCCCTTTCAAACAAGATGGCTTATCAAGGGTTGTGTGACAATGAAAAGAGAAATGCACAAGTTGAACACTCAAAAGGGCCAAGGACATGTTTTCTCATTTGACATTATTGACTATGATGGTACTGAGATACATGTCACTTCCTTCAATGAGGTGGCAGATCTTCATTACAAGAATGTTGAAGTTGGTGTTGTCTACACAATATCTAGGGGGACCATTAATTCAGCTAGCAAATTATACAACAAGCTCAATAGCCAACTTGAGTTTTTCCTAGAGGATGATTCGAAGGTTTCAACCTTTGAAAATGATGTTGGAATTCCAAAGCATCCATTTTCTTTCATGCCCCTTGCTGCCATTTTGCACACCACCAACAATTCGCTTGTTGATATTATTGGAATTGTTATTTGTGTTGAATCCAACTCTACAATAAGAAGAAGAGATGGTTCAGAAGTTCTTAGAAGGGCCATTAAGCTAATTGATATGGCTTCCTCAACTGCTAATGTGACTCTATGGGGTCCAACCGCTCAAAAATAAGGCAGAAAACTACAAGAGATGTACCACTCACACACTATTGTTGTTCTTGCAATTAAAAATGGACGCATCATAGAATATAATGGAAAAGTGGTAAGCACTTTGGCAAGCACACAATTGTTCATTGATCCAATCATAGATGAAACAAAAAAACTAAAATCATGGTACTTAGAGAATGGAGCTGCTCTTTTTTCATCGTGTACAGAAGTTGTGCATGTACCCCTTGTAATAAGAAGAAAAACAATTGCTGATATTGAAGAGAATTTTGTCAACATGAACCAACCTGCCCAATGCACCTTGAAAGCAACTATGCAATTTATCAAATCGAATTCTTTTTGCTATCCATCTTGTCCCCTTGTTTTAGAAGGAAAACAATGTAAAAAATGAGTTGAGCAAGCTGCAAATGAGTCATGGTATTGCTCAAAATGTAAAGTTACAGTGGCAGATTGTAATTATAGGTATGTTCTTTAAATTAAGCTAGTAGACCATACTGGAACATTGTGGGCTTTTGCTTTTGAAGATTCAACAACCAACCTTCTTGGTATCTCTGCGAAGGATTTATATATGCTACAATTCAACTTAGAAGCAGAAATCAATGTTGCAGCCCTAATTAAACAAGCGTTTTTCAAAGATCATCTCTTCACCCTCTCATATGCAGCTGATCAAACTGGTGGTCAAAGACACTTAAAAGCAACAGTCACCAAAATCAATAAATTAGATTTTGAAGAGGAAAATAAGTTGCTGCTACAATGACTCTTTGACATGTCAAATATAGATAATAATTAATATTGTATGAAGGTTACAAAGTTACTTCATAACTGTGTACAGAAATTTTAATGGGAAAGATATACAGTATCAAGTACAGTTCACTGACATCTTACATCTTGACAAATTTGAAATCATATTTGAAATCAGTTATATTCTTGGGACCTCAATTGTCAGCGGACAAGGGGATATTCGAACGTAAGGAAAGTGTTGCAGTATGTGATACCATAAGGAAGAGTGATTACAATTAACAATAAAATTAATTGTGATGATGTGTGTAGCACATATTATGCATACCATGGAATAGTTAAGAAAGAAAAATAAGATGATAAATCATTTTTTATTAATGAAAATTTATTAACTAATGAGAAGTTACCAAAGGATACATTCTATAAGCTCAAGAGAGCCGATGAGGAAATGAAGCCCCCAAAAATAAAGTCACTCCCCATTTCAAAAAATTAATTGTGATGATGTGTGTAGCACATATTATGTATAATCTTTAGGGGCTCCTAAAAATATACAACTATTGAATCATATTTGGTCTGAATGGCTTATGAGAAAACATACATACCATGGAATAGTTAAGAAAGAAAAAAAAGATGGGTTGAGTTATTGAGGGATACACACATTGAATAAGGGAACTTGTGAACACAGCAAAGAACGCACAAATTACTATCACTATTTTTTTACTTTATGAACAAAATAGTTAGCTTTGAGAAGGGAAGTTGTAGATACCTTATGAATTAACACACAAATCATATATTGTTTACAATTTTTATAGTTTTATTTCATTCAGGCAATGGACAACTCTCACCAGCCCAAAGATATTATAGAAATTCAAGTAGTGAGAGTACCAATTCATCTTCACCAATAAATTCTCCCATAGAAAACTTTGCAAGTAGTCATTACAATTACTTGCAAAGACTTGATATAGGAAGCGAAGAGCATTGTCACAAATGTTCAAAGTGTGAATGAGTGCGATGTCCAATCAGTGCAAGCAACAATAGATCAACTCCATTCAACTTGCAAGAAGTTGACTTCCTTCTATAGTTTCCTTCGTGAACTACATGCTGATGAGTATTATTCCCAAGGTAGTTCCTGCAACATTAAACAACATTCTACAACTACTTAAGTGATGTTTAAGATACTTATCCTTTTTTCATATGTATATAAAACATGATGTACAAAATTTAAATACATTTGCTAACAACTTATGCACACTTGGCTGTATTGTGCATTAAAAATGTGTAGAAACTTTTGTTGATTTTATTTAAGACTATGTATGTTTTGCTATTAATTCAATTTTGAATTCTCAAAATTTATAAAAACTTTTGTTAAGATTATTTAAGAGTATGTATTTTTTTTCTCTCAATTCACTTTTGAATTTGACTTCAATGGTCTTATCTATTACCATAACACTAACCTTTGGTTGATATTATTTAAGACTATGTATGTTTTTCTATCAATTCAATTTTGAATTCTGAAAATTTATACAAAATTTTCTTAATATTATTTAAGAGTATATATTTTTGGCTCTCAATCCATTTTTGAATTTGACTTCAATGCTCTTATCTATTACCATAACACTAACCATATATTTGTCTCACATTTCAGGCTCATGTTTTCAACATTTCATCTAATTAATCTACTCTACTTGCATTCATTGTTATTATAGTTTCCGCCAACAATAAGACCTACCATTTTGCTTTCTAGATGGCTAGCCCTAGCCCTTCAAATAATCCACCTAAATCTAATGAAAAGAAAACCAAAAAGGTAAAGTCTCACAAAAGAAGCCAAGCTTACTATGCCTCCCATAATGAAGAAATAAGTATTTAACGTCGCATGCATCGAATGGAGCAACAATCTACCCAATCCACAGACCACTCAACGAATGCAGGACCAAGCATTACTCACATAAAATCCCATGACACAACCCAAACCATTCACCCTCAAACAACAACCCTACCAGAAATAAATAACAACTTCCTTGCAACTTCCAAATTTTTTTGAAAAAGGATAGATGCCCTAGCCAATTTACAAACATGTATAATATGTAATGAGCGCTACCCTGGGATGCATATCAATTCAACATCTGATGGTGCCATTTGTACAAGATGCTTTCAAGAAAAAGGTAGACATCATTTTTCAGCATCTAATAATATGGACCTTGGACAACAACCACCTAAATTGGAAAACCTAACCCAAGTAGAAGAAATTCAAATAGCATGAGTGAGTCCATTCATTCAAGTCACCCATGCACATGGTGGCCAATACAAATATAGTGGTCATACAATCAGTTTCCTACAAGATATCAAAACAATAGCAAAATACCTTCCACATAGAATAACAAACTTGGATGTGCTAATAGTCCATAGATTCCACACACAAGGAAACCACTGTGATTGCTATGTAAGTAGAAAACGTGTGTATGCAACATTACAATATAAAATCACACATGATCCGTACTACATAGACATCCAAATAGACACTAACTCGCTAGCACTACTCCCATCAACCAATACAGATGTTTCAAACATGCTTCATATAATAAATATTCAAACTGAATTAGCCCATGACCAAGATCTAACACCCTTACATGATATCAACGAGCTAGAAAATGAACTAACCGATTCATCATCCTTCATGGTTAGACTTCCAAATCACCAACCAGAGCTACAAATCATTAAAGAAAGCTTACAAGCCACTGATGCACCTGACAATATCATACCATGGCCACAACTGGACTCCTCACTAATCAACGAATACAATACTGAGGGACTTTTTGATATGGCCTTTCCAACACTCTTTCCAACTGGCATTGCATTGCAAATGCAACCTCGCTATAAACAAGTTGAACTACATGAATATATACTACACTTAATGCGATTTCATGACTCTAGATTTGGCAACCACCCAAGATTTCGGTATTTTGTTTTGAACCTCATGATGCACCATTGTAGCCAAGGACTTGCATCAGTGTTTGTGAAAAAAAATGCAGAGGACTATATACCAACAACCATTGAAAGCCTTCATACCCATATGCAACAATTGCCTGACAACCAATTAGCCGAACAACTAATGCACTTTGGTTCCTCTTTGAGAGGAACACGCTCATACCAGAATAAGTGTCGAGGTGAGCTATCAAACATGATCAACCAAATTGGCCCACCCACTCTATTTTTCACATTGAGCGCAGCAGATACAAAATGGCCAGATTTACAGAAGCTTTTCTCAAATGGCAATTTAGGCTTACCACAAACAAACAAAACTTGAGTGGAAAACATAGTTAATAACCCACACACGACATCCTTATATATGCACCAAAGGTTCACCATCTTCCATGAAGAAGTAATACAAAAGCTCTTACATGCAACAGATTATTGGTATAGATATGAATGGCAACATCGAAGCTCTGCACATATACATGGTTTTCTTTGGCTTACTAATGCACCAAACATGGACAAGCTTGATTGGCACAACAATATACAAGTTCAACAAGCAAAAAATTCTTTGACAAATGTGTTACTGCATGGAACCCACGCACACCATCTAAAAGAAACAACACATGATATCGATCTACACAGGATGACCCTTGCCTACTATGCACACCAGAAATCTTCTCTAGAGATATACTTGATGACTACGAAGATTTGCTCAATTGTGTCCAAAGACACACAAAATGTACTGAAGGAACTTGCCTACATAAAAAGGGTCAAAATCTAGCTTGTCGGTACAAAGCTCCCCAGCCTGAATGTGCCACATCTAGCTTATCATGCAACGAAACAAGCAAAAAGAAATACACTCCTGCGCATACTAACGATAGACTAAATATACACAATCCAGAAATGCTTTCAATATGGAGAGCTAATATGGATTGCCAACCTATAGTTTCAAAAATGCATGTCCTCAATTACATTGCCAAATATGCAGCTAAGGCAGAAAGAAATTCTGAGAGTTGTACGGACATGCTAACACGAATATGTAGACATCAACCACTAGCTGACCATGCTCTAACAACCTACAAAAAATTCATAACGGAGATTGTTACAGACTGTGACATAAGTGCCCAAGAAACTTGCCACATGCTCCAAAAATTGCCTCTAGTTGTTTGCAGCCGCTCATTTTTCACATTAAATGTTAGTCGAAAAGTCCTTCATCGAATCAAAAGAAAAATCGACATAGATACATTACCATTACACTAGCTACACTGCTATATGCAACGACCTCTTAACATGGAAAAAATAACACTAATTGACTTAGCTCAATCTTTCTCTTTCTCATCCTCTCGCAAAGGGTGCAAGTGGAGACGTAAGGACAAAAAAGCAATCATAAACACTTTCCTCTTTTTCATAGTATTCCAAACAGCGATTCAGAATAATTTGAGACATTCTGCTAGACCAACCTACTTTTATACAAGCATTTTCGTGACATACGCACAGACATTGGCCTCAATAAAGATGAGATTGTTGCACATTGGAAAGAAATGAATCTCAACCAATACTCAGTTTGGCACTTTGACCGCATCATAAACACTGAAGAAAACCAAGAAGAACACAATGATGAAATTGAGACTCCAATAGATACACAAACAACAGTGCCACTGCATGAATGGGAACTCTTCTCACAAATGGGCCTTCCTAATCATGTAAATGTAGACACCCTAGAAATGCTCGGTAAACGTGATTTTGATAACAACAAAAAATGGAATACACATATAATTCCGCCACATCTACATAAAACTGCATAACACTTTATACACACAAACAAATAGTCTCAATAAAATGACCAATCCACATCCCAATTCGCTGATCCACAATACCCACTATCATCAAAACAACAAATTGCACTGACTATTATCAAACAAAATTATAACAACACCTCTTCAAACCAACCATTGCACATGATAATACAAGGAACAACAAGTACCGGGAAATCATATTTGATTCATTGTATAAAACACACAATGTGGAAATTATCACCACCAAATCGTAACCCCCTCCTTATCGTTGCTCCTATAGGGATCGCTGCATTCAACATAAATGCATCCACAATACATTCAACCCTAAAAATCCCAATAAAAGAAATGAAACCATTAAAAGGGCAATCACTAACATTATTTCAAGAAGAGATGAAACACATCAAATACCTGTTAATTGATGAAATGAGCTTCATTGGACCAAAATCACTACTGAAAATAGACAACAGATTGCGTGAAGCTTTCCCCCACAACCAACATATGTGTTTTGGAGGTACATCTATAATACTTGTAGGTGACTTGGCACAACTCCCCCCTGTTATGGACAAACCAATCTATGCATCCCACTCCAATGCTATACTCCTATGGGAACAATTCACAACACTTGTTACTTTACAAACAAGCTTTTACCAATAAGGTGACTCCCAAACCCAAACTGCCTTTCACCGAACCCTATAAAATATACGCAATGCAAAACCACTAGAGGAAGACTGGAAATTACTAATCACACGCACAAAAAAAAATCTATCACACGATGAGCACACAAATTTCAACCAATCGATGCACCTATTTTCCACAAATGATTTAGTCACACTACATAACAAAAAAATGCTCAAAATGTTAAATCTTCCTATAGCACTATGCATTGCAACACAAACACACACAAAATAAAAAATTAACGACTCAGAACAACTTCCAAAACTAGTCCTCCTATGTAGAGGCCAACGAGTCATGTTAACAACAAACTTATGGATTCAAATAGGCCTTGTCAATGGTTCTCTTGGAGAATTACAAGAAATTGTTTACACAATTGGCTCTAACCCACCAGATTCACCTTCATATGTGGTGGTGCACTTTGATGAGTACAACGGCCCACCATGGAACCAAAAGGAACCAAAATCCATACCTATCACACCCATATCTATTGGAAACTCTAGGAAAATGCCACTATCCATGGCATGGGCAATAACCATACATAAATCTCAAGGGCTAACACTACAAAAAGCAACAATTGATATTGGAAAAATTGAAAGACAAGGACTCACTTTTATAGCTATATCTAGGGTCAAATCAATAAATGATCTTCGAATAGAACCACCATTCTCATTTGACTGCTATTCCCGAATGAAAAATAACCCTTACACCATTATCAGGAAGAAAGAAGAATCTCGGCTACAAGTTCTCTCATTATAATCACAATAGGTACACAATTCCAAATGCAACCTTCTATTCTATGAATTTCATATCGTTTACCCAACAAAAGGAATACTGACATGACACAATCACTATTTTCCATGATGTGTAGGGATTATGGTGAATAGTCTGGTAGAAAGGAATTGTGACAGATTTTATAGATGCAACACTCCTGGCCAGCATCCTCCCTGCCTATGCCAAAATGGGAACATCGGAACATGGTATGGACCTCTATCAAACCATAATGAAATGGGGACTTTTCAGATTTATGTCCACGTAACTCTTATCCTTCTCTGTTCTATGGTGCAATATATCTCATGTCTTTACGTTATGGGTTGTGTGATTTACATTTGAATATGCTCTGTAATGCATGAATTGGTGACATTTAAGTGATTTATGTCAAATCCAATGGCTCAATTTTGAAATTCCTAGATTAAATTTATGTCAAATCTGATCAATTCCTATCATTACTATTCTGATGTTCAATTGGTGTCATTTTGTACAGACTTTTTTTCTTTGCCATAAAGTATTCAACATATTATCTCATTCCTGAACTTGTTTTCTCCATCACTGAGTGCCTAATCCCTCCACCAGAAGGTTACAATCTTCCTATTAGATGGCCAACAAGCAAGGATGACTATTGCTAGAGGCAAATGCTTGCTTTTGCAATGCCATTTCAAGTTACTTTTATATTTTAGTTCTGAAAGATGCTTCTACTTTAGAGCATCTTGCCTATGCATTGGTTGAATGCTTGTACTCCAATTCAAGTTTGTAATCTTCCTTGCATCACTCTTTTTAGGCTCACTCATTCTTGTAATTATTACAAGAAGCATGCCATGGCTCTCTAATAATATCTTATTTAATTTAGGAAGGTTCATGGAGTTCCAATTGTGACAATTACTGTAAGCAAACCTCTGTGTATGGTGTGCAATTCTGCCAGACAAACAACAAACATGATGGTCAACTTTCATTTTCACCTTACTTAGCATGAACATTCTATGCAAACCATATAGGCTTGCAGCACATCATCTGAGAGTTCTCACTGCCAAAATCACACACACAGGAGGCACTTACCCTTGCTTAGAATTCCTCTCTGTACACTCTCCTCAAGTCTACATGATAGTCAATGGAGCCCTACTTAAGGCAATGCTTTGCCTGGTTTGTTCATATCACATTCTTCAAGATGCCATGAGGAAGAACTCATTGATACCTTTATAATGTTAAAGCTATATAGTGAAACAACAATTTTTTTGAATTATAAACCCCTATTATTACCATTAGCAAGTTATTTTGTTTGAAATTTGAAATTAATTCATGGCTATTTAGCAGTAGATTATCATTTGGACCACCTGTTGCTCAATTAAATCTCTAATTCTTTCCTTGCAAGCTACAATGTGCAAGATTAAATTCTTAAATGTTTTCTATTTGTATTTAAGGAACATAATTTTGACACACTTGTTGATGTCTAAGAGTATGATGCCATGCTAACTCTAAAAATTGTTCCAAATATTAAACTCGTATCATCCTCAAATTAATAAGACATGTTATGGATTAAACTAGTGCATTAAGGTATCAATTGTTTCAATATTTAGTATTCCTTTATATGGAATTCAATCTGTATTACATATATGACAATTCACTAGAAATCATATAAATTTGAGTAAGAATAAATGGCATTCCAAACAATTCCCTTTTTTTAATGTGTTTTACATAATTTATTATCACCTTCACTATACTTGAATGGTTTTTAACATTTGAGCTTTTCTACATAAAATCATTAACACGACATCCTGCAAAAAAAATGCAACTACTTTCAGATCTGCTACAGTGTTGGCCGTTATTATAGGAGGCTTCCTATAAGGGTCAGTTGTAGTGATAATTATATCCACAAGAGGAAGCTTAGAAGAAGATTCTCCATAATACCTGCAACAAAAACAATAATAAAAATTAAAAACTAATTCATAAACTTCAATTTTAAACTGATATTATCATATCAAGTTGTGATAAAGAAAAAATATCCAAGAAAACCAAAGCTCACAGCATAAAGCAATGATCCCTATTACTCCACAACATTCATCCAGGGAATACAATAAACGATAAGTCAAGAAACTCAGCAAAAGCAGGAGGTGAAGGAATACATAAGTTCTATAGACATATGACTTATGAATGTACTTCTCATACAAAGGATTACTATCACTAAGAAGACATGTTATCGATTAAATTGGTGCATAATAAAGAAGACATGTTATGGATTATATGGTTTATGTGGAAGTCTCAAAATTTAAAATCTTTGCGCATAATTTGCATTCCTAACACTGCAACAATCATGTAACCACACCCTCAATAATGCTCAACAAATTATACATGAACTATCAGCGTATTCCTTGTAGCTCCCCCGACTGCAAGTGCTAGTAATATACCATTTTTAATAAGCTCTTAAGCCTTAAGAAAGAAAAGGAATCGTGAGTTTCTTAAAGACCTAGACTTTTTTTAATTTCTTTTAATAAGGATTCTTAAAGACTTAGATTATCATTTATTTTATTATGATATTTATAAAGTGAAGTGGAAAATATATGTTTCTAAATAGTTTTATTTTTTCTATCATGATGAGTTTGTATAATACATTTTAAATTGTGATATTTGTTATATTTATCTATTTTTATATTTTTATAATATCTTAGTTATTTAATTATAACTGTTAATATCTTATAAAATAATATATATGAATAATTCAATGGGATTATCAATAAGATAATTAATCTTCAATAAAATTTATTTAGATTAAGTAAACTAAATTTGAGGATCACATGTGGACCACATTTATTTTAACACAATTAAGTTACTATATCATTAGGGTTAGTGAGAAAAAACTTTACCAGCAAAGTTAGTTAATCTTTCAATGGATTAATAATCCTTTCATGATAGGGTGGAGCATTTCGTCAAGGTGAGGTTGCCACTAGTAGCCATAGCTTTCATTCATAACCTAACATAACCTTAACCTAAGTCTTAAGTCATCCCATCCTTGGTTGAAGGGTGTTCGTGATGAATATCATGTTATCAATGTTGTTTCCTTCCATTGACTCACTCTTAAGCGGCATATCGATGGGGATGTTGTATAAGAAACATTCCTCAGTGTGTGTAGTATATGACCCTACTAGTGTACGGTTTTCAATTGTTAGTGTTTTTGTGGCTTGTTAAAAAAAAAAAATTGATGGTTGTGTTTTTTCCCTTCGGTCAAAATTTAGGGTATTACATGCACAATTTGATAGTTAGAAGAAAATTATAGCTTATGGGCTATGGAAATTAAAGCACTTGAGAAAGATATGTATGTATGAATTTATGATACATGTGTTTGTATGGTCCTATTTGAGAGATAAATCATAAAATATAAGTGTTCTAAGTGACTTAAAAAATTGGGAATAGAGATGGAGTATGGATTTTTTATTTTACAAGAGCTCATGTCTATGTACAACATAAAATAGTTTCAATATAATTCACAATTTTAAATAGTCAAATAGTCAATATCATACTTATTATAAACATGTGTCATATAATATTAAAAATAAAAAGTACTAAAAAGAACTTATGTCAATACAAAAAAAATATTTCCATGTTCAAATATCTATTTTACTCTCCTAGTTCCTCATATCATATTTTTTTCCTATTGAATTGGCTTGTTGAGGTCTATTCATTCTCATAATCTACCCTAAGAATTGAGGTTTACAATGGCTTCTTTAAATGAGACAATCATAGTGGGAATTACATGCACAATTTGATAGTTAGAAGAAAATTATAGCTTATGGGCTATGAAAATTAAAGCACTTGGGAAAGATATGTATGTATGAATTTATGATACATGTGTGTGTATGGTCCTATTTGAGAGATAAATCATAAAATATAATAGTGTTCTAAGTGATTTAAAAAATTGGGAATAGAGATGGAGTATGGATTTTTTATTTTACAAGAGCTCATGTCTATGTACAATGTAAAATAGTTTCAATATAATTCACAATTTTAAATAGTCAAATAGTCAATATCATAATTATTATAAGCATGTGTCATACAATATTAAAAATAAAAAGTACTAAAAAGAACTTATGTCAATACAAAAAAAATATTTCCATGTTCAAATATCTATTTTACTCTCCTAGTTCCTCATATCATATTTTTTGCCTATTGAATTGGCTTGTTGAGGTCTATTCATTCTCATAATCTACCCTAAGAATTGAGGTTTACAATGGTTTCTTTAAATGAGACAATCATAGTGGGAATAATATATACTTTAATATTTTCATCACTCAATATATAAACATTACTAGATAACCCATTAAAAAGAATAAAATTCATGTAGGTGGTGTTTCTTGTAATTTGTTGAATTATTTATACTTTAGTATACTTTTTTATTCAATCTCATTGACCAGTATTTTATGAGTTTATTTACAATCATATGAGTGATGGTGCTCGAAATCATGTTGATAGCACTAATATGCAACCTCTTGCACGATACATTTAGACAATGAAGTATAAGATAAGATGGAAGAACGAGAACATAAAAATATATCTCTTATGTTTGAAAAATAAATGAATCTAGATGAGAGAAACTATGAGGTCCTCCAAATGAGAGTGCCCTACCATTTTTTGAATCTGACACCTCTCCTTGTATCACACTTGCTATAGTTGCTTTAAAAAACAATTCACCTTCTATTTATGATAAGCAAGATTGGGATACAAATGATTTTTTGTAGATCGACTCGCATGTGTGATAACATTGTACCTTTGTGTGTTTTTCTTACATGTAATATGATCTCCCCATAATATGCTTCCTAGCATGTCTTGGTGTTTGCTAGTTTTCTTTGGATGACCCTTGTTGTTCTTATTGACTCAAGGACACAAATAAAATGATTCTATCATGAGATTCATATATTTGTATCTTCATTCATCTTTATGTATTGAACATATAAATTATTTATTCCTTTTGGGAACAATATCCTTTTATGTTTTCTTTATGTGTCATTCCTCCCTTTTGTTCATATTTCAAAAAAATGTATTTGGGTAATGGTTCCAATCTAAGAAAGATCATATTATCCATTATCCCTCATCTATATTAACCTTGGATATGTGGATCCCTTGTGTGTTCTCTTTTTCTTTTTGTTTACGTAGTTTTGTTTTGGGGGAAACCCCTTGTCATGTTTTAGCTCTCTTAGGAATATATCATTTGGCATAGGGTTTCCCAATAAGCTCTCATGCCTTATTTTTTTTTTAATATCATTTTATTCTACCTTAAAGGTAGTTGATCCCAAATTCTATTAGCAATTAATTTAAGTTGAGGCAATACATTACATTATGTGCTTCACTTTGTTTCACACAAATTGGAACTTTTTTATTTGCATTTTTAGTATATTGATCATATTTTTAATGCCTTATCAAAATTATTCGAAGTATAATTCCTAGTAAAGTTAACATGATAAATCACCTAGTGAATATCAAACTCCACTAGCCCTTATATGTTTCAAGAAAAATTGCTACCTTTTTATAAAATCTTAGTTAGTAAATATAACACTTCACTAGCCTTGTGTTTTTTCTTATCAAGATCACCTAGTGAATACCGAATGTCACTTGCCTATGATGCCTTTTATATACTCATGGTCGGCTAGTAAATACTAGACTTTTCTAGCCTATGATATATGGATATCTTGGGTATGGATCTTAGTATCTGTGGACCTTTCTAGTTTGTGATGTCATACCCCTTTTTGTACATTCACATCATTTTTACATCGTGTATGTATTTTTTTTACATTATGTATGCATCATGTTTGCATTATGCTTGCATAATTATTTTGCATTATGTTTGTGTATGTTTTTCTTTGTGTCTTCATTGTGTATTCTTGGTGTTTTAACATTGTTTACATTGTATCTTATGCATGTGCATTTCTTTGTCTTTTGAATGCTGGGTAGTAAGATCTTGAACCTGGGGGCTATCACATCCCCTAGACTTAGTGGTGTCTTACTTATTCAATGTCTTGATAAATGAACCCATTTGGATTCTCCTTAATTCAGTGTGAGCATGAGCATAATTTCATACTCTCACTAAATTTGTACTATCATAAATTATTGGCCCCAACAATTTCACATTATGTTTGGCTCCCCTTTGGATGCATGGACCTAATTATGTTAATTATTTTTTAATTTTGAATTTTTCTTTTGGGAAATAAAATTAAAATTAGAATTTCATATTAAATATTAATTTAATGATAACCAATACCCCAAAATAGGTCTAGTATAGGGCACCCATGCCCCTGACCAACCTAGTTTTTCCCAAATTTAAATATTTTATTGTTATAATTTTTAGATTTATAAATTCAAATTTATTTGTCAGATTTTCACATTATATTTTTGAGAAACAAATAAATGAACATAAATAAAAATAGTTTTTATCATTTTAAATCTAAGAAAAATCTAGCAATTGAATTTAAAAAATTGAGCATCCTAAAAGTAGTCAAGGGAAGATTTAAAAGAATTATTAGAACATCATTTTAGTCAAGCATCATGTGAGCAATGTATCAAGTTTTCAACTAAGATCATCCATGCTTTTATGTTCATGTATTTTATGATTACTAATCAAAATTGTAGGACCTTCAATAAATCATTTTTTTCTTGCATGAGATGTGTATCATGACTTTAGTCAATCAAGGAAATTATATCTAAACTAGTGCGTTGTATTACTTGTCAATTTATCACTTATTTTATTCCTCTATTTGACCTAGGATAAGCACTCTTTACACCATCATAGCCATTGTGGAGGTGGAAACACCAAAATGGAGTTTGACTTAGGTAATAACCTATACAACACAACCCTTTCCCTCATTTTTGGTATGTAGGTGGGAAATACAAAGCAGAGTTGGAAGGAGATTCAAGACCTAATTGCAAGATTCAACATTCAAGCATTTTCCTTCAATAAACTGGGGAAAATGAAATTATTTATTGACAAATAAAATTTCAAAGATGATTCTAGGAGGAAAAAGCCTATATAGACTATAACCTATTGAGATATGTTCAAAATTCCTAAAAAAATAGGATTTCCATTCTAGGGAAGCCATGCCCCTGTCAAGTCAATTTATGTCCAAATTTTAATGTCAGGTTCCTCTTTCTCTACACTTTGCTTCTCTAGAATCTACTTTTGGATATCAGTTCGATACTTTTTTGTAATTTCATCATTGTAAGTTTATGATCAACCTAATTCACTAGCATTTCACACACTTCACTCCTAAATCATATCCAACCCTAGTACCACAAACAAAGGGACAAAAACTCTTATTAGCCATTCTAGCTCTTCCATTCAGGATAGTATCCAATTGGTCTTTTGTAGTCATTTTTGTGTTCTTTAATGCGTAAATGAGTTAAAGGTATTATTTAGACCTTAGATCCACTTCTTCCCCAACATAATTATAATGTTGGTTTTGTAAGAAGCTTAACCGCAAAGAAATTGGCATTTGCAATCTAGCAACTACCCTATATCTATTTATCAATATTATCATTGTTCTATTTATAAAATAAATTTACTTCAGCATCGCTTACATTTTTCATTTTCTTCAAAACATCCAATCTAATTTATTCCTTGAGAAACATCCATTGCCCTATTTATTTTTTTAGACTATATTAGAATTTTAGTATATCATAATTGACTATAAACATTTCCATACATTATGATTAGCATTATGATGTCAAAATTGATAAATTAACTATTAACTATTTTTTATTGATTTAATTAAACTATATTCACATTTCAATATATTATTATATGTTTAATATATACTTATTTTAGAACACTTTTTAATCAAATATTATTTTTAGAAAGATATATATCAAAATTTATTTAAAATTTAAATTTATTGATAATATTTTTAAAATTTTAAATTATTAATTTAATCAAAATTAATTAAAATATTTAATTAATCCAAATTCTACTGGGCGTGGTACAATATTCGCTACAATGAGACCTATCAAGGAGTAATAAAACTCTTTGGATCTATTAATTACATGGTGTTATAAATTTCTTTTCTTTTCACACTCATAATGTATTAACTATTAATTGATAGAACATTAACTTATGATATCAATTAAAAATCAAATGTAAATTTGTATGTAATTTTTTTTTCTATCTAGATAGATATATTTAAGTTATGTGTTTTCTTAAATTATCAATCATAAAATTATTGCTGAGATATCTTATATTTATTAAAATTCTAAAATTTCTAACCACTACTTTATATATGCATGTTTGTTATAAACTCAATATTAGTTATTAATTAGATGAGATGAATTTATTATATATTAAAAAATTATATAAAATAATAAAATATCTCTAAACAATATAGTTAAATAAATAATTAAAAAAAAGTTAAAAAAATATTTTAAAACTAAAATTCAAACATGTAATTTTTGTAATTCTTTCTTATATTTGTATTCAATTATTTTGACACTTCACTAGATTAATTTTTAGTGCTATTGTATTATTTTTCTTTTCTTATTTTTTTCTACTTTATCCTCATTGCTTGTTTTAAAATTTTTATTATTTTTATATTGGAGATTTATCAAATGTTTTGTTTGTCAATATTATTTTTTAAATAATTTATTATATTTTGATTTTATTTCTTTATTTGTTTTTTCTAACACACTCATGTCATTACACTTAACCTCTTTCTCGCACTATAGGCTACACCTCCTAACATAACTATCTCTCTTTTTTCTTTCTTGCCTAGAGTTGTCTAAACACACATTATGTGATTTAATGTCATGTACTAGCACTTAATAGCATTCTAGATCATTAAATACAAGATTAATAGCAACACACTTCGAAACTTTAAAAAGTTGAATTAATTTACATCTTTGTAGACTTTTGTTGGCAATTGATCTAGGCAATGTTCCTTATGACCTAACAACTCTTCTAAGGTATTTTGAAAAATTTGAATTTGTTAATCTATCAAAAAGGCACATAATAGATTGAAGGCAATGTTCCTTATGACCTAACAACTCTTCTAAGGTATTTTGAAAAATTAAACTTTGTTAATCTATCAAAAGGGCACATAATAGATTGATACCAACCAAGTGAGCAGAAGAGATATTTTGCTTGAAAGGTAGGATGATTTTAAGAGCAAAAGAGAGATTTTGTTTGAAAGGTAGGATGATTTTAAGAGAAAAGGACTAAATTATAGTTAGGAATCTATTTTAGAAATGCAAACCTATTCTATAGTAGTGCACATGTCAATCATAAAAACAAAAGCATTCACTAGAATAAGAAATTGCATTTCCAAGACAAGAGCAATGTCATATCAAAATATTCATCAATTTGTGTCATTCTTTATTTATCATGTTAAATATTTTTGTTATTGTGCTTTTTTAATGTATATTTGTCAAAGTAACAATATGTCAATTGTTGATTGTTAGTCTATATTATTGTCTACTTATATGTATGCTTATTAAGTTGACCTAGACCAATTCTAAAAGTTCCTTATTTTCCTTCACAATAATATACTTTTATGCAATAGACCAATACTCTATTATTTCAAATTAAAAAACAACTCTATTTTAAGTTTTACAATATACTTTATTTAGTTAAATAAACATTACTAATTTAATTAATTTTTTTATTTTAAAACCTTTCTAATTATATAAAAAATTCACTAATATTATTTCTTATTATTTTCATTATTTAAAAATAATAATAACTTTATAAAAAAAATTAATTATTCTTATACTTTTCCTTATCTTCCTAAATCTCTTATGTTTCAGGATAGATTATTTGTGAGTTGTATGCAAGTAAAAATGCTCATGAGGATGGTGGAAAGCTTTAAGCACCACCTCTTACCACTAGTTAAGATAAAGTCTTCAAAGACAAAAATGATTACTTTCCTCCCATTTTCCGCGCTACTTTTTTTTCTATGCGAGGAACAGACACTAACTTCACCACTTGTCTTCCGCGTGCGAGGAAAAACTCTTCACTATAGACTTTGTTATGTAAGGGCCGGCAAAAATGAGGACTTCTAGCCCCTTACAAATGGCTTTCCAGGGAAGATTGGACAAAATTGTACAAAAGAAAGACCAAACTGATATTCAACAGCACGAGTTATGTTCACCGGACTGTGATTGCCATATATTTGTACACGGCACGGCAGTAGTTCTGGAACTTACAAGACTAATTTTTTACCATATTATATAATATAAAAACATGAAAATTTACAGATCATCAAATTTCAGGTCATTGAATATGGTCTGATTTTATGGAATATTAAAGGATGTGAAGAGTATCAAATTTGAGGTTTACTGTCCTGTCATCTATAAATATAGACAATAACAGTTTATTGAATATGATTTGATTTTATGAAATATCAAAAAATGTGAAGAGTATTAAATTTCAGATCTACTGCATTGTCATGTACAGATATATATAGCAATCACATCATTGAATATAACTTGACTTTATGGAATCAAAAAATGTGAAGAGTATTAAATTTCAAGTCTATTGCCGTATACAAATATATGACAATCACAGTTCATTGATTATGACTTGACTTTACTAAATATCAAAAAATGTGCAGAGTTAAATTTCAAATCTACTGCCGTGTCATATAAAATATATATGACAATCACAGTCCAATGAATATGACTTGACTTTATGAAATTTTAAAAGATGTGAAGAGTATCAAATTTCAGATCTACTATCTGTCATGTATAAATATATGACAATCAATTCATTAAGTATGATTTGACTATATGAAATATTAAAAGATGTGAAGAATATGAAATTTCAAATCGAATAAATATAAATGAAATATAAAATTATTAACTGTCAATATTCAAAGTTCTCAAGTAAATCAAATAACATTTTTGACCAATTTTATAAATTTTGCCGTAACATAACATTTAATTCCGAGAAAACAGGCCAATAAAATGATTGTTGGTCTTAAATGTACTCTGTAAAATGAACAACGAACATACCTCCATCGATTGCTTTTGCCCTATATAATAGTCTCACCACCAAACCTGTGAATAGTTCTCGGGTTTTGTTCCAAGCGCGTTTGAGGTTTTTTCGAAATGGCCACAAATAGTCTGTTTACATGGCATTTCTTCCTTTCAGTGCTTTATGTGCTTACTCAACCTTACAGTTGCGACCCCCTTGCAGTTGATGGTGGAGACAGCATCGCTTTGGGAGCCTCTGTCACTGGAAATCAGAGCATAGTTTCAAAGAATGGCACCTTCGAGTTGGGGTTTTTCTGTCCTAATGGAACCAATAACTGGTACATCGGCATCTGGTATGCTCAAATCTCCGAGAAGACCGTTGTTTGTGATAAAAAATATTGCAGCTAACATGGAATTTTAGATTAACAAAAGAACAGATCTAAAGAATGCAGAAACATTCAACACACAGAGAAAACAGGAATTACGTGGTTCGGCAATATGCTTACGTCCACAGGAAAGCAGAAGAAGACTTTAATTAATCACACAGCACTCTCTGTATTACAAGCGGTCCAATTTATAATGGACTATACAACAGGAATTAACCGAGTGATTAGCTGGTGCACAGAGGAGAATCGTCCATTATTTTAGGGACATTGAAACTGTTTAACAATAAATGGACTGCAATAGAAATTGGTTCGGGGCATCACCAGAATGTGGAAACGGTGGAACTGCATTTGTTCTTATTCAAACAGTTCATGAGAAAATCACGGGACTTCACATCCCAACAGTTTGGGTGGCTAATAGAGAGACTCCCATCAGAACAAGCCGGGCGTTTTGAAGCTTTCAACAGACGGCTATCTCAAACTGTATGATTCAGAGGGGCGATCGATATGGTCGACAAGGAAGAACCAGAAAGCCATAGTCTCCAGAGCTATGATATTGGATTCTGGTAATTTTGTTATGTTGGGCGTCATCAACATTTCTGAGATTGTCTGGGAGAGTTTCTTGTATCCAGGAGACACATGGCTGTGGGGAATGAAGATGTGGAAAGGCATGAAGCTAACTTCTTGGAAGAGTTCGTTTGATCCCGCACCTGGACCTTTCTCTTTAGAAATGGATCCAGCCCCAGGCAAGACGCAGTTTTTGTTGGTATATAATAACAATATTAGTTACTGGAGCAGCGGAGAGTGGGTTGTTGACCATTTCAGCGGTATGCCAGATATGTTGAATAAGTACGAATCCGAAACTCTTAGAACACCCTTCGTAAGGATTTCTCCCACAAAGATGTACTTCACGTATATTCAAATATCAAAATTTGATAGTGTCATGCAGCGTCTAGTCCTCTACAAAACTGGAGATGTACGATCTTTCTATCTAATTCATGATAGCAGCTGGAGTCTCATCTGGTCTGTGCCAAAAGACCTGTGCCTTGTTTATGATATATGCGGGGCTTACGGAGCATGCAACAGAAACAATCTTCAATTCTGCAGCTGTCTGGATGGCTTCAATCCCAAAGACAATCGCGCCTGGTATTCACAAGAATGGTGGTCAAGCGGATGCCTTCGCAATCGCTCTCTCCACTGCTCTCCCAGCAACGGCACCAGCGATGGTTTCCTGCAAAAGAGTGACATAGCCTTAGCAGAGAAAGAAGCTGCTCTATATCCCCACTACCCAACTCTACGAACATGCAGAGCTGCATGTCTGGAAAATTGCTCCTGCACAGCCTTCGATCTCACTAAGTCTACTCCTCCCATTTGTAGAATGTGGTTTGGGGATCTGTTCAATATTCACGTTGCATCAAACACCCAGCCCGTCTTCCTTCGCATGGCTGCTTCTGAGTTGCGGCAATCGATATCCAGTGGAGGAATTACAAAAGTACGGATCCTGTCGATTTCACTTGCCGCTGGTGCTGCTTTCGTTCTTGTTTTAGCTTTCCTTGTTATTATGTTTCTTCGGAGGAGGCGTGGAGTACTGGGTGATGGAGGAGATACAGAAGGTGAGCTGCCTGCTTCGCTGAGGGCATTCACTTACAAGGAGCTGCGAATTGCAACCAACAATTTCAGGGATGAGTTAGGGAAAGGAGCATTTGGCTCTGTCTCCAAGGGATCTCTCCCGGACAATACGCTTGTAGCAGTTAAAAAATTAGAGCGTTCTAAACAGGTAGAAAAGCAGTTTCGTGCAGAAATAAGCACCATCGGAAGCATACAACATGTCAATCTGGTCAGGCTTTGCGGATTTTGCACAGAAGGATCACGAAGGCTGCTGGTTTACGACTACATGCCCAACGGATCTCTCAATTCCTTTCTATATGCTGGATCACAAAATCTGTTGGAGTGGCAGACACGATTCGAGATCGCTTTAGGCACTGCACGAGCTTTAGTTTATCTCCACGAAGAATGAAGAGATCAAATCATTCACTCCGATATAAAGCCCGAAAACATTCTGCTGGATAGCGATTTCAGTGCAAAGGTGGCTGATTTTGGGCTGGCGAAGTTGGTGGGAAGAGATTTCAGCAGGGTTTTGACAAGCATGAGAGGAACTCGAGGGTATATTGCTCTCGAGTGGCTCGAAGGCTTAGCAATCACTTCCAAGGCAGACGTGTACAGCTTCGGCATGATGCTGCTCGAGATAATATCGGGTCGAAGAAATGTGGACATGAGCGTGAAGGAACAGACTAAGCAATACTTTCCGTCATGGGCCGCAAGTCAAATTCAAAACGGAAACATGATGAGTATTGTGGACGAAAGAATTGCAGTACATGCTGATGTTGAGGAGGTGAGAAGAGCTATTCTTACAAGCTTGGTATGCATTGCAGGGGATGAGAATGAGAGGCCAAGCATGGCTCAAGTTCTTCTGATGCTCCAAGGAAAGATGGATGCTGATACACAAGTAGTCATGAGATCTCTACAATATCTAGTGGACCTCTATTAGATTCCCGTTGTCAATCTGTTTTCTAAAATTTTACGCCTATACTACCGTTAAAAAGTTTAGCTCCTCTGTCGCAGGGTGCTTGCTTACAATAAACGTTACCTTTTCCTTCCTCGTGATCATGAATGTTGTATTCCGTAGGTGAATGTTATAAATATAGTAGCGAAGAATAAATTTGTAATAGAGCTTTACGCCCCCACCGTCATGCAATTTCACGATGGTTTGGTTATTTAATTGATTTTTAATTAATCTTTAATGAAAAACTAAATTTTTGAAGTAATTGTTTAATTTATTTAAATCAATTAGTAAAATATAGAAGCTAAGAATAAATTTGTAATGGAGCTTTACATCCCCACCGTTTTAATTCATCTTTAATGAAAAACTATTTTTTTATTAAAATAATTGTTTAATTTGTTTAAATCAATTAGTAAAAGATTTTAAATAAACAATTATATTAAAATACTTTCATAAATTTCAATAATTAGAAATGTTTTTTTATTAGAAAAGTAGGGTTTTGAAAGGTTCTTAATTCTTGTTCTAGGAGAAAGATAGAGTAATAAGCATAACCTAACAACAAAAGACAACCAAACAAAACATAGACAGGATTACACGAAACAAAGGATTACAAATCAAGAGACACCACCCGACCAACACTAAGTCACAATAGTTTAAAAATTGTTCCATAGATTTTTGCTGCAACACAATACAAGGATTCTTTTCCACAAAACTTTTTTTCTTTCTTTTACAAGGAGAAGACACCCGATCACTTACAAAACCAACTTCCAACCTGGAAGTTACAACTAAGGAGTCCGACATCGAGGAGGAATGAATTCCTTTAAAAGCTTCATTTTGAAACTCCACTGGGGGAGTAGTGTAATCCTACATAATAGTTGGAATTTTTTTCTTCTTCCAATTGATGTGTTGTTTTTCAAAATTCAAGAAAGCAATAGAGGCATGACCACTTTTCCAAAAGAATGGAAAATATATGGGGAGTCCTCATAATCAATCTGCTGAACCCACTTACCAAATTTAGAAGATAAGGTAATCTTACTCGGAAGAATAAGATTATTCTCCACAAACACACAAAATCTGGAAAACAAAAAGCATTTTGTGGATTTGGTGAACTTATCAATAGTATACTATTACCCAAAAGAGTTAGAAATACTCATAAAAATCTTTCCATTCTAAAACTCTAAAGACAACCTTAACAAGCAAACCCAAACAGGAAACTTGAAAGTGTCTATTAATAGGTTGAAACTAGGGAACCACTTCTCAAAAAAAGGCCATTTAAAAGGACCCTTGAACAATCTTCCTAATAGGGAAAACAAAAAAAAAAGAAATCATTCAACATAGAAATTACCTCAACATCGCTATTAATCTTCGAAGGCTGAACTGTTGAGAAACATGCCTCAAACTCACTGAAAGAGGCCTTGATATTGTCTTCGGATGAAAAAGTCACTCACGAGTTTAGATTAAGCCTTTACCACCATACCACCAGACACGTACATGGAAGGCACGGTAGCGCAAGGCCACCACCATACCGTGGGCGACCATTTACTGAGACGCGGTAGCGCGGTTACCGCTATACCGCAAAGCCTCTCATTGGTCACAACAGTTAAGCAGTGGAACCGCCACACCATGAGGATGTTCAAGTCATGGCATGGTAGAGCAGTTACCACCACACAGCGGAAGCTCATCCCTTGAGTTGTGGTAGCATGGTTATCGCCATACCACAAGCGATCGACAATTAAGGAGTAGTGATGCAGTGAACATTTGCAGTCTGTTTGATAGTCTATAGCCATACTGCTGATGACTTGGAATGACAAAGCAGTAGAGCAGTGTGTTACCACCAAACCGCTCAAGGTTATCAGATGGCCAGTTGTTGTGTGGGGTGGTCACCACCATACTATGGAGGTTTGTGAGCTAATGAGTGGTAACGCGGTTACCGCTACACCGCGAACATTGTCATCCTGACCAGCGGTAGTGAGGTAATCTGTCATAGCGCAAAGGCTTGATGAATACGAAGTAGTAGCATGGTATGAAGGAAAAATAATGTTCACTTGTTGATTGTTGATGTGTATGTCAATCAGTGGTCATTTGTTGACTGGGTAGAGGTCGTTTGGGTTCCTGAGCAGTTCAACGGTTGGAAGTTGAAATGAACCGGTTGCAAAGGAAAATGAATCGATCGAGGAATTGCTATACATTGTAATGAGCAGGAATAGTGTTGCATTTGGAAGGTTTGGTAATTTTTTTGTTCGATCAGGTTTGAGAATTTCATTGTATGTTGTATGCTAAGCATTGTAACAATGATATTTTGTACAAGGACGATCAGGAAATTACTGTTGTAGGAATTGTCATCTGTAAAGAAGAGTTTGAAACTTGTATGCAAAATTCATTTGTTGTAATACAAGAGTTCTTCTTTGGTGTTATGGGTTTTTCTCCCGTAAGGGTTTTCCCATGTAAATCTAGTGTCAATTATGATTTGTGTTTATTTCTCCATTCTTCAATTTCTTTCGTGTGTCTCTTAATGAACTGTAATTGTAAACATAAAAAAAGCATATCTCTCTTCTCCTCTGAGTCTTAGCATTAGGAAAATTTGTTCTGCAATCAATTTTTTCCTAACAAGTGGTATTAGAGCCTGGCCAGTTGTGTTATCCTTGTGGGTAGGTTGGACTTTTGTGTCAATTTCTGTTCAGTGGGAGTTTTGTAGAAGTCTTAAAAAATTTCTAATTACAGATTAGGATGGCAACAACAACTACGTCTGGAATGATTGAAATTGCGAAATTCAATGGCAGTAATTTTGAGTTGTGGAAATTTAAAATGGAAGACCTGTTGGTGGATCGTGATCTTTGGCTTGTTGTGTCTAGAGAAAAACCTATAGGCATGAAGCAAGAAGATTGGGAACTGGCAGATCGAAAAGCAAAAGGGTTGATAAGACTATGTTTGGCAGACTCTGTTCTCTTGAACTTTCATGAAGAGAAGACTACATCTTCCTTGTGGAAGAAGATTGGAGATATTTATCAGGGTAAATCCTTGGTAAATAAATTATTCTTAAGGAATGAGTTATACTCTTTGAAAATGCAAGAGGGGGCGTCTGTGGCTAATCATTTGAATACGTTTAACATGTTGATTGCCCAGTTAACATCTATGGGTGTGAAGATTGATGATGAAGATCATTGTATGCTATTGGGTATGTGCAGGATCATGATGGGCCAAAAAGTGGTGATATGTAAGTGATATGATGGCCCATGTGGCTGACAACTTTTTTTTACCCAAAATTGATGAAACGAAAAGGATTTTAAAAGGAGATTCTCAGCTTTTCACAAATATAAATTATGCTTTACTTTGAATTTGATAAATAATTATTATTTATCTTCTATTTGAATTATGACTAAAGTCCTCATTGATAGGCTAATTGAAAAACATCTATAACTTTCAAACGGTATAACATTTTTTGAATCTGAAACATGCGTCACATTCTATGCTTCGCATCCAATAGGATTAAAAAAAAAAATTGAATTTCACGAATTTTTGACCAAATTAAGGTGATCAGACATACGATTTTTATATTTTTAAAAGTTGTAGTAAAAAATTCATAATTAATTATTTTCTTGGAAAAAAATTCTGAAAAATATGCATTACATTGAGACATGAGTCCTCTACTTATATCTAACATATTGTAAAATAATATTATCATTTTATTATGGTTAGGATGGTCAAACAGACACCTACTTCTTATTTTTTCCCTGAAATTTAAGT
This sequence comes from Sequoiadendron giganteum, assembly GCA_007115665.2. Taxonomy (NCBI): domain Eukaryota; kingdom Viridiplantae; phylum Streptophyta; class Pinopsida; order Cupressales; family Cupressaceae; genus Sequoiadendron; species Sequoiadendron giganteum. The sequence goes on along the minus strand of CM021100.1, from coordinate 837,435,168 downwards.
ACTATTAGATTGAAATTTCAAATTTTCACCAAATAGATTTTTTTTTATAAAAATAAACCTAGTAGTTTAGAAACTACATTCAATTTGCTACAGATTATATTATTACATATTTTTGAAATAATATAGATAACTTATTTAAATTTTTATGTCAAGTTGCCTAAATATGATTTTTTGAATTTTCATCGCCACTTAAGGGCATGTTTTTTCCATGATGATCCTGCACATACCCTATTTTTATGTTCTTTGCCAGATTCTTGGGATCACTTGGTGATGGTGATTGGGAGCACGACAACTAATTTCAAGATGGAAGATGTGGTTACTTCTTTTCTATCATAAGAGATGAGAAGGAAATATTCTGAGATGGCGAAGAAGGCTCTTGTTGTTCGAGGCAGATCAAAAGAAAAAGGCAAGAAAAATGATAGGAAGTCCAAATAGAAATCAGAAGGGACATCAAAGTCTCTTGGCAAGAAGTTCAAGGTCAAGTAATGGAATTGTGGGCAACCTGGTCATGTCCAAAGGGATTGCAAAGAGGAGAAAAATAAAGGGGAAGAAAAACTCTTCTGACAATGATTCTTCTCAGAGAGATGCAGATGCCTTTTTGTTGCCTTAGCAACTCAGACATCAGATGATGTCTAGCTGATTGATTTTGGAGCATCTTTCCATATGACATCTCATAGAGACTGGTTTACAAAGTATGAAGAATGCGATGGTGGAAAGGTATATCTTGCAAGTGATTCATCTCTAGAGATAGTTGGTCATGGAAGAGTTAGAATTTAGTTTCATGATGGAAGAATTAAGGGAATTGATGGTGTAATGCATATACCAAGTCTGGCTCAAAATTTACTTTCTGTAAGCAAGTTGAATGATGTTAGAGTGAAAGTCTCATTCTCTAGCAATGGTTGTAAAATGACTAGAGGCTCGATAGTGCTGGCTAGGGGTGCCCGAATTGGTACTCTATTCAAGTAGGATGCACTAGTTGTTCAATGCAATAGTGTCTTTGCAAAGTCACTGGAGGTTGTTCGTAAAGAGAAGAATGAAAATGTTCCTATTGGGGAAAATTCCTTGGAAGTTAAACTTCTAGCAGAAAATACTATGCTCTAGCATCAAAGGCTAGGTCACATTGGTGAGAAAGGTTTAAAAGCCTTGAAAAATAAAATCCTAGTTGAGGGGATTGATTATTGTAACCTAGAATTTGAATTATGTGAACATTGTATATATGGTAAACAACATCGTGTTTCATTTTACTCTAGTCCTCATAAATCTTCTAGTGTTTTGGATTATATTCATTCTGATGTGTGTGGTCCAATGGATGTTCCTTCGTTATCAAAGTCTAAGTATTATGTTTCTTTCATTGATGATTATTCGAGAAGGGCATTTATGTATTTTAAAAAAAGTAAATCAGAAGTGTTCAATCATTTTAAGGAATTTAGAAACCTTGTTGAGAATCAGACTGGAAGAAAAATAAAGTGTCTAAGGACTGACAATGGTAGTGAGTTTTGTTCTGATGAGTTTTAAAGGTATTACAAAGACCATGGGATTAAGAGGAATAAAACTACACCTTACACTCCATAGCAAAATGGAGTTGTTGAAAGGTTGAATGAGACATTGATGGAGAAGGCAAGAAGTATATTGAGTAATGTTGGTCTGGAGCAGACATTCTGGGTTGAGGTTGTGGCTATAGAATGTTACTTGTTGAATAGATCACCTTCTTCAGCTCTTGTTGATAAAATTCCTATGGAATCTTGGTCTGGTAAGAAGCCCTCACTGAGACATATTCGTGTCTTTGGCTACAAAGCATATGTTTATGTGCCGGATGTGAAAAGATCTAAATTGGACAAAAAAGCTGAAAAATGTATCTTCATTGGGTATGGCCTTGGTATGAAAGGATACAAGCTTTGGAATCTTGTGACTAAGAAGGTATTGTACAACAAAAGTGTAATCTTCTAGGAATTGAAACCTTCTCCAGTGGATCTGTAGTTAGGGATGAAAGAAGAGGAAAATAATAATGATGTTGTTGAGATACATTTAACTCTAGAAAAAGAGGAACAACACATTGAAAGTGTACCTAAAATTGAGGAGAGTTCGAGCAACTCTAAGAGTTCTGAACAAGAAGAAGAATCACAACCTCAACCTCAATCTGTGAGGAGGTCTACATGTGAGAATAAACAACTAGATAGGTATGGATTCTCTATGTTAGATTCAAGTTGTGCCTATTATTTGATTACTAACATGAATGAGCCTAGGATTGTCAAAGAGGCAACTAAAATGTTTGATTTAGATTCCTAGTTGGAAGCCATGAATGAGGAAATGACATCATTAAGGAAAAATGATACTTGGGATCTAGTTCCATTGCTTGAAGGTAGAAAGCTTGTGGGTTGTAAATGGGTGTTTAAAAAGAAAATTGGTCTAGTTGGCTATCTTGAAAAGTATAAAGCGAGATTGGTTGCAAAAGATTATTCGCAGGTAGAGGAAATTGATTATGGGGAAATTTTTTCTCCTATAGCAAAGCTGACATCTATCAGATTTCTTATGTCTCTTGCAACAACATATGACTTGGAGATTGAGTAAATGGGTGTGAAGACATCATTTTTTCATGGTGATCTTGAAGTAAAAATTTATATGTCCCATCCTGAGCACTTTGTGAGAAAGGGTAAAGAAAATCTGGTTTGCAAGTTGAAAAAATCTCTGTATGGTTTGAAACAATCACCTAGGATGTGGTACCAAAAAATAAACACATTTTTTTTGTCATTGGGATTTGTAAGATCAAAATCAAATCATTGTGTGTCTATAAGACTGAAAATGATCAGATTCTTATTATTGCCCTTTATGTTGATGATATGTTGTTCATAGGAAGAAATAGTAAATTAATGATTTATGATCTAAAATCTCAATTGTCTGCAAGGTTCGAAATGGAAGATATTGGTGCAGCTAGGTATATTTTGGGGATGGAAATAACCAAGGACAAAGAAATAAGAAAACTTTGGCTTAGCCAAAGTAAGTATATTAACACTGTTCTGGAGAGATTTGGTATGAATGATTGCAAGCAGCTAGTTGTTCTAGTTTTGTAGGAAACAAAGCTATGTGTTGAAGATTGTCCAAAATATCTAACTGAGATGGAGGACATGACCAGAGTGCCTTATGTTAGTGCAGTTGGTAGTTTAATGTATGAAATGGTCTGTATAAGACCAAACATTACCCAAGTAGTGGGAGTTCTTAGCAGATTTATGACGAATCTAGGAAGGACACATTGGGATGCTATGAAAAAAGTGTTTAGATATCTGAGGGGTACTTTGGGATATGCTCTATGTTACCATGCCAATTTAGTTGGATCACAGAGGACTCTCAGCATTCATGGATTTTGATTGGGTAGGGGACATTGATAGTAGAAGATCCACCAGTGGATATATTTTGATGTTGAATGGTGGTGCAATTAGTTGGATGAGAAAGCGACATGTATTTTATTTGTCCACTATAGAGGCTGAGTACATGGCAGCAACTCACACCTATAAGGAAGCCATTTGGCTTAGAAGACAATGTTCTAATATTGGTTTTGACATTGGAAAAATTATTATTTGTTGTGATAGTTAGAGTGTCATTTTTCTTGAAAAAAATCCTACTTTCCATGCTATGATGAAACATATTGATGTACAATATCACTTTGTTTGAGATGTGGTTGAGGATGGAAAGGTCAATTTAGATAAGGTTGATACTTTGAATAATGTTGTGGATGCACTGACAAAGCCAGTGAGCACAGACAAGTTTAGATGGTGTGCAAATTCGATGGGCCTTGGGGTCTAGAATGTTCAATGACTTCAGGTATTGAAAAGGGGTTTTGTGAGTTCTTCGTCAAGTGGGGGATTGTTGAGAAACACGCCTCAAACTCATTGAAAGAGGCCCTAATATTGTCTTTGGATGGAAAATTCACTCACGAGTTTAGATTAAGCCCTTATCGCCATACCACCAGGTACGTATAGGAAAGGCGCAGTAGCACGGGGCCACCGCCATACCACATGTGACCATTCAGTGAGGCACAGTAGCACAATTACTACTATACCAGGGAGCCTCTCATTGGTCGTAGAAATGAAGTGGTGGAACTACCACACCATGAGGCCATTCAAGTCATGGCACGGTAAAGCAGTTACCGCCACACTGTGGAAGCTCATCCCTTGAGTTGTGGTGGTGTGGTTACCACCATACTATAGGTGATCGACAGTTAAGGAGTGGTGACATGGTGAACGTTTGCAATATTTTTGACAGTCTACTGCCATACCATTGACGGCTTGGAATGATGGAGCGGTAGAGTGGTGTGTTACTGCCAAATTGTTAGAGGTTATCAAATGGTCAGTGGTTGTGCGGGGTGGTCACTTTCATACCACGAAGGTTTGCAAGCTAATGAGTGGTAGTGCAGTTACCTCTACACTGCGAGCATTGTCATCCTAGCTAGCGGTAGCGAGGTAAACCATCACACTATAGAGGCTTGATGAATACAAAGCGGTAGTGTGGTATGAAGGAAAAGAATGTTGACTCGTTGACTGTTGATGTGTATGTCGATTAGTGGTCATTTTTTGACTAGACATGGGTCATTTGGGTTCCTAAGCAGTTCGATGGTGGGAAGTTGAAATGAACTAGTTGCACAGGAAAATGAATCAGTTGAGGAATTGCTATACATTGTCATGAGCAAGAACAGTGTTGGGTTCAAAAGGTTTGGCAATTTGGTGGATCAATCAGATCTAATAATTTCATTGTATATTGTATGCTAAATGTGATCCTAATAAAATGTCAAGTCCTAATGTGAGATGCTAAAATGATGCAATAAGAGGAGATAACATAATAAAAGGGCACCTCAATGATTAGCCTAAGGCAAGATAAGCATAAAAACAAGATGACAATTAATTGAAATTGGTTATACCTTTATGTTGCTCCTTCTTTGGTTGGCCCTTTGATTCTTGAAGAGTTGTGTGCTCCTTTGATGACAAGCTATGTTGAATGTGCAAAATGATATGCAAGATGGATGAAGATATGATGATTATGAGATGAGAGCTCAAATGACAAATTGGCAAGAGTTTGGTAGCAAAAGACTTGATTCCTAAATGAGAGAAATGAGGGGGTATTTATAAGATAATTGGAATTCTCTAGAGAATTCAACGGTCGAGATTGATCCAACAAGATCAAGATGAAGGGCTATGGTGAGTTGAGGACTCACAAGCCCTCACATCTTGACATGTGGAATGTGAGATGTCTTAGGGTGGAATGATGTGGAAATGAGGTGGAAGAGAAGTACATGAGGTGGATGAAGGACAAGTACCTTTGAGGTACCTTGGGAGATGAGAAGATTTCTTGGAGGAATAAAAGTGAATTAAAAATTCACAATGATTGAAAGAATCTAGTGGATAAGAGAGGGTCTCCAAAAAATTGGAGATTTGTCACATGTGGGTGATGTGACAAGTCCAAGGTTCTAGAAGTCCTTGGCACATGTAAAGTGACAAGTCAAGCCTTCTACAATCTTGCATGGGGATGGGGAAGACCTTGGAAAGACAAAAGTGAATTAAAAATTCACATGGGGAAGAGAGGAGCTTTGGGCAAATAAATGTGAATTAAAAATTCACATGAGAAAGAGAGTCCAGGCTAAAAATGGTAAGTTAGAAGGTTGACCAGAAAAGGTAAGCCAAATGTGGCTAATGATTATGATTAAGGTTGTGCAAACACAGGATTAGGATAATTAATGAGAGATTAGAGGCAAGTGGGATATTTTGGAGGATGTGACACTTAATCAAGATTAAGTGATACACATCCTAATCACAGATTAATTAATTTAATCTGGATTAAAAGAGGGTTATGGAGAATGTGACAAGGAGAGAGAAAAAGGGGAATTAAAAATTGGTTTTAATCCAAATAGGTTGAATGAATAAATTAAATAATTTGTCATATTTATTTAATTTAGGGAAGAAAAGGTGTAAGGTAAAGTATTTAATTGATTTAATTACATACTTTAGGAACCTTAGGTAGACAATGAAATAATGATTAAATAAATTATTTAATCACTATTAATTGAATAGATGAATAAAGTAGACGATGTTAAAAAGACTAAATTAAATAATTTGTCATATTATTTAATTCAGAGAAGAAAAGGGATAAGGTAAAGTATATAATTTATTTAATTACATACTTTTAGGAACCTTAGGCAGAAAATGAAATAATGATTAAATAAATTATTTAATCACTATTAATGAAATAGATGAATAGAGTAGACGATTTTGACCATGTAGAAGTGGTCAAATTTAGATGTCTACATTTTGCCCCTCTTCGAAATACCATTAGAATAACCGTGCTTCGAAGAAAAGAAAGTGCAGATCACTCTATAGAGGAAGTAACCGAAAGATGATGTCGCAGCGTGGAGAGGAGGACCTGAGCTATCCAATTAGTGGGGAATGGATGAAGATGCCCCAATGTTGGAGGGGAATGACCATGATAGGGGAAAATGGTAAATGTGAAGGGTATGCCTCCTTGAGAGGGCGACGGGAGAAAAGAGAGGGGTCCCGGACAACCTCTCGATAGGAAGAAATGGATGGTATGGTTAGAAAGAGCACAAAAAATTAGAAAAGTTTGTTGTTTGAATGAAGTCAAATGGACAAACAGTTTGCAAATGGTGGCCCCAAGAAGGGAAGGGATTAGTTTCATGGAAAAAAAGGTAAATAAGAAGTAAAAAAAGTACCCCTTAAAAAGGGAGGGAAAGGAGAGGGGTCCTAGAAAAATCTCTTGATAGGAAGAAACAAATGGTATGGTTGGAAAGAGCACAAAAAAATAAGCAAGTTTTTCTTTTGAATGAAGTCTATCCAATGCACGGTTTGCAAATGGTGGCCTCGAGAAGAAAAGGGAAAAAAAGTGTTGTAGAGGGGTGGATTTGCCCCACTGCAAAAGGGCAAATCCGCCCCGGGAAGGGGCAGGTCCACCCCGAAAAGGGGCGAGTCCACCCCGGGAGGGCGGGTCCACCTCGGAAAGGGGTGGGTCCACGCTGGAAGGGCAGTTGCACCTCAGAAGGGGGCAGATCTGCCCCGAAAAGGGACGAGTCTGCCCCGAGAGGGAAGGTCCGCCCTAGAAAGGGGCGAGGGGTCCACCCCGGAAAGGGGCGGATCTACCCTGAGAGGGCAGGTCCACCCCGAAAAGGGGCATATCTTCCCTAGAAGGGCGAGTCTACCCCGGGAGGGTGGGTCTGCCCTAGAAAGGGGCAGACCTGCTCCAGAAGGGCAGGTCTGCCCCAGAAAGGGGTAGGTCCGCCTCGGAAAAAGGGCGGAAGGGTAGATGAGTGATGAAGGATGAAGAGATGTGGGAAAAGATGAGAGATGAAATGATGAAAGGGGATACAAAGATGATGGAAAAAATAATGATAAGCGATGGGAGGTAAAGGTGAGCACAAATGGAGTCGATGACATAGATGAGGTTGCCCCCAGTCAAGCTACAAGCCAAGGTGGCTGGATGGATGATGGAGTGTTGTTTGATAAGGACATGATACATCCCAAAACAACACAAAGATGGGGAAGGATACATCCCAATGAGAGTGTTATTGATGAGGGAAGGATACATCCCAGAACAACACAAGGATAGGGAAGGATACTTCCCACTGATGATGAGGATGAGGATGAGTGTTGTTGACGAGGGAATGATACATCCCAAAACAACACAAAGATAGGGAAAGATACATCTCGAGGATGACGATGATGATTAGGAGGATGAGTTGATCAAGGCTTGTAGCAAGGCTAGGAACAAGACCAAGAGTGGGATGAGATTATGTGAATGGATGAAGATGGGGGAGACATGCAAGATGATGGAATAGAAAATGAAATGCAATCCTAATGCAATTTGCCATCAGTAGAGCATTGATTTTTGCTATAGCATAAGACACTGGGTGTCAGGGTATGTAAACCAAGACGGATTAGTGTCTAATGCATAAAACAAACACAATAAACAAGAAGGCTATTCCAACACCCCAAAGTCATAAAGACATTGGTCGGGCCTGGTATTGGGATAACCAGAACCACAAAAAGATGCCCCAGCATAACACAAGACCACAAGAATCTTGGTGGGTACTACGTGGGACAACCAAAAAGCCAGAAACATAAAAAAGATCAAGATATGCCCCTATGTTTACTAGTCAAAGCACACCATGATATGATAGATCAAGGTGACCATGACAAGTGATGATAGGGAGCTCAAATGATAAACAAAATGTCAAAAACATCAAAAGATCACAATAAAGTTTGAAACGTCCTTTGCCATAGGATCAAAAGGATGGATGGGGTTGATGCGGTCTGTTAGGAAGGATACATCCTATTGAGACCAAAGATGGAGGATAGATTAAAAGATCGACATGACGCGAGATACAAAAAACCAATTGGATCTTGTGATATAGATGACCATTGTTTGTAAGCAACTAGGGTAGGCACATACTTGATGACATGAGAAGATGACAGGACAACAAGACAATAGGACTAACACACCCTAAAGACCTAGGGGCTCGAGGGTTGATCAAAGATCAACCTTGCCTATGTGAAAGCATAGAGCCCTCATAGTTCAATATAAGGCTATGGATAAAAGAGGGAAGAGGATGATGGAGACCAATGATGAAGGAAGCAGACTAGACAAATACCCTAGGGGCAGACAGAATGATTTAGCCTTGCCTACCTGAAAGCACAAGGGAAACATAGTTTAATATAAGGCCAAAGACAGAGGATGGAGCATGATAAGATAGACAAAAGATAGAGCCCCCGAGGCGGATCAAATGATCGACCTTGCCTATGTGAAAGTGCAGGGGCAACATAGTTTGACACAAGGCCAAAGAAAAATGATGGATAAGGGATGATGAGATGACCAAGATAAATGGATGGAGCAGATATGATGAGCCAGGATAGGCTGTGTGGATGGGATGGTCGATATGTTGGATGTGGGTTATACGAAGCTTAGGGATGGTATAGTGATCTAGATTATTAGAATATGAATTGGGAGGATGAGAGGATGTATAGATGAATGATGAAGAGTAATAGGATAGGAGGATGATGTAGGAAATAGATAGGAGGGATGAATTAGGATGTGAATGGAATTAGAGTACATGGGGGTAGCCTATAGCGAGATACCAATGACAAGGGATAATAGAGGGAAATGGATGGATGGATAAGAAGATGCTAGGATAGTTGGATAGATGATGGATAGATGAGTGATGAAGATTGGAAAGATGTGAGAAATAGATAGGAATGATGATAGTGAGATGGAATTGCATTGGATTTCATGAGGGTAGCCTATAGCTAGATACCAATGACAAGGGATTATGAGATAGGAGGAAAAAGAAGTAAATGGATGGATGGATAAAGATGGGGAGATAGAAAGATGAGAGGATAGGTGGATAGAGGGATTGGAAGGATGGAATGGATTATTGGATGGATAAATGGATGGGAGGATAAAGATGAAAAGATGGAAAAGGACTAGTGGATGGGTAGATAGGAAGATAAGGATGGGGGGATGGGTGGTGTCGCCAAGGACTAAGACACAAAGAAGGAGATGCCCCCACTCTAGATGTGTCATGTGTGATGAGGCAAGAGGGATGGAAGGTAGAAGGATGGGGAAATAAAGGAGCAACTGGATATGGATTGTAGTAGGATGGGTGGGCAAGGAAAGTAGACAGATGTGGATAGGATGCATGGATCAGAAAAGTAGATGGGGAGGATAAGGAAAATGATAGTGGATGAAGGGAAAATATGCCAAGAGATGTCCAAAGCATGTATATATATGTGCCCTTGGCTTTATCAAGATCACAAGGAATATGGAGGGACTGGGATATGAATGGGAGATGATGGGTAAGATGTGGAAGATAGGCAGATGTAGGAGATAAAGTAAAGGAATGTGTAAGTGGATGTTGCCCCCAATCATGGAAGGAGACAAGATGGGGGATTTACACATGATGCCTGTTTGCCAGGTTTTCATCATGGTACTTATCCAAGGCGCTTGTTTGCCAAGTTTTCACCATTTGATGAATGATTTTTTATTTTTATTTTTATTTCTTATTTTTTATTATTATTATTATTTTTTTTTGGACTAGGATGTGGATGAATATGGGTAAAGATAGGGATATGGATATGCGGATTTGGAGGATATTTGATAAGGAGATGGATGAAGGACTCAAGCATCAAGTTTTACATGAGGTAATAAGAGCCCATATTTGAAGCAACTATTCGGATGTTGGTACAACCTTATTACCAGGGATGGATTATGCAAGAGGATGGAATAAAGGGATTTGATGGGGTAGATAGGGGGGATAGTGGATGGGGTGTTGAAAAGTTTATGGATGGAATGATGGAGTGGATGTGTGATAGGGGAAGGTGTTTAGGACCAACATTGGCACATGTGGTGGATGTGAAAAGATAGGTAGATGAATGGATGGAGAGGGTGGCAATAATGTAGGAGGTGGGATAGTGATTTTTGGGATGTAGGGACCCAAAATAAATTTAGGAGATGGGGGAGGTGAATTATTTTGTGGGGGAATAGAAACTTTGGATGTCATTATGGACTTTTCAATTGAAGGTATGACACCTTGTCTCTTTGGGATCCACATGGTTTTTATTTTTTCTTTGGTGGGCCTTTGTGGCCTTTTGAATTGATTTGGATTTTGGACTTGATTTTTCTTTTCTTCAACATGTCTTTTGAAGGGGACATGAGGAGATTTAGATTCATGTGGACATTTGGATTTATATATTTGTGCTTTAGCATCCAAAGTGGTTTTAGTAGCAAGGGGATAGATGCGAGGAGATAGATGATGTGGAGCGATGGAGGTAGGGTTATAGGGATTATGTGTAGATGGATAATGTGTAGGTATGTGCCTTTGTTGATCCTGATTAGGAGTTATGAAGGTAGGATGTTTATGCGGTGTACAAGGCAGAGGGGGTGGATGAATGAAAGGATGGATAGGATAAGATGGAGGGGGTGATTTTGGGATATAAGGACCCAAAATAGACTGTGTATATGGAAGATGTGTGGGGTTTGATGGAGGGCTATAGCAACCCATAGTAGATGGAAGATGAGAAATGATGGATGGAGGGACATAAGGACCCAAAATGGATGGAGAGGATGAGGGAGGTAGATGGATGGTTGTTTTCAGGTAATATGATGGGGGAGGGGGATGGCGGCAAATGACTTGGTAGAACGATGGAAAGTACCTCTTGTGCCTTTAGAAGAGGATAGTTTAGGATGTATGGAGGTTGTACCAACATCTTTAGAGTGTAGGTTTTGGGAGATATATCCAAGACCATGTGTGCCTGGATGTTCTTTGACTTGGATGGGCTCTAAAGTACCTTGCTCATGAAGGCCTAAACCTTTTCCTTGATAGTTCATGTTTTGTAGCATGTGATTTATGGTAGGATGCTTATTCTCTTGGAAGCATGATGCAAGCACATTAGTAGGTGGAAGAGTTAGGGTGGTGCATACGCATTTTTTGCTTCTGTAAGAATGCCACCACAGATAAGTGTAATGTGACCAAGGTGATACAAAAGTAACATTGGGATGGGCAATGAAGGATCATGCGATGGAGATGAGGGGATAGCAACATCAGGAGGAATGAGTGATAAGGGATCAGGTGAGGGATTAGGGAAGATGATAGGATCTGGATTTTTGGTAGTGGATGATGAGGGTTCATGAGATAGAGTGATTGGATCTTGAATGCAAAGGGAATCATGGGATAAAGTGGATGATCTAGTGTGACCTTGAGATGGGGTGGATGGGAGGATAGGATCATGACTTGGTTGAGGATAGGAATCATGAGATGGGATGGATGGGGGATTATGATCTTGGGATGTAGTGGATGGCATGGGAGGATCTTGATTTGGAGAAGTGGATATGCTTGTATGCTTTGGATCAAGCTCTTGGCATGAATCATCTTGTGTGGGATGTATGATGATGGAAGAGTGTTAGAGGGATGCCTCACTTGGGGGAGATAGGAGGATGGAGGATTCATGAAGGTTATGAGATTGAAGTTTGTGAATATTAGGACTGGGAGGAGGGGATTGGATGTCTTCAATGGATTGGGTGAATCTAGGAGTAAAAGATGGGGATTTAATGGATTGGATGGGTTTGATCAGCTCAACCGTTTCAAAAATGTTAGGAATGGTGATGGGAGGGATAGGTATAGGATGGAGGAGGGCCTCATCACTAGTGACAGTACATGATAGAGTGGGAGGGCATGGTGTAGGATGGAGGAGGGCCTCATCATTAGTGACAGTACATGATAGAGTGGGAGGGCATGGTGTCTCTTCTGTCATGAGTCCTTGGGTGACATTTGGAAGAGATGTAGGATTAGGTAGAGTGATGGGAATGGATGGAGGATTAGGATTAGGGATTGGTGGTTTAGGATTAGACGTGGGGATGTAATTGGATGGAGTACTAGGAGGATATGGAGGATTAGGATTAGATGAAGGGATGGGAATGGATGGAGGACTAGGAGGAGATGGAGGATTAGGATTAGATGAAGGGATTGGAATGGATGGAGGACTAGGAGGAGATGGAGGATTAGGATTAGGGATTGGTGGATTAGAGTTAGATGAGGGGATGGGAACGGATGGAGGATTAGGGATTGGTGGATAAGGATTAGATGTGGGGATGGGATTGGATGGAGGACTAGGAGGAGATGGAGGATTAGGATTAGATGAAGGGATTGGAATGGATGGAGGACTAGGAGGAGATGGAGGATTAGGATTAGATGAGTGGATGGGACTAGATGTAGGACTAGGAGGAGATGGAGGATTAGGATTAGATGAAGGGATGGGAATGGATGGGGGACTAGGAGTGGTTGGAGGAGATGGAGGATTATTATTAGATGAGTGGATGGGGCTAGATGGGGAACTAGGAGTGGTTGGAGTAGATGGAGGATTATTATTAGATGAGTGGATGGGACTAGATGGGGAACTAGGAGTAGTTGGAGGATATGGAGGATTATGATTAGATAGAGGATTAAGATTAGGAATTGGAGGATTATATGAGTGGATGTGTGGATGAGGATTAGATGTAAAACTAGGAGGAGATGGAGAATTAGGATTAGGAATTGGAAGATTATATGAGTGGATGTGTGGATGAGGATTAGATGTAGAACTAGGAGAAGATGGAGGATTAGGATTAGATGAGTGGATGGGATTGGATGGAGGACTAGGCGGAGATGGAGGATTAGAATTAAGAATTGGAGGATTATAGGAGTGGATGTGATTGGATGGAGAACTAGGAGGAGATGGAGGATTAGGATTAAGAATTGAATGGATGTGTGGATGAGGATTAGATGTAGAACTAGGAGGAGATGGAGGATTATGATTAGATGAGTGGATGGGACTAGATGGAGGACTAGGAGTGGTTGGAGAAGATGGAGGATTAAGATATAATGCAGGAAAAGGGAGAGTGATGTAGGAGGATGTGGATGTTGGATTGGATTGGGAAGATGGGGATGGTGAGTGATAGTAGGAAGATGTAGATGAAGGATTAGAATGGGCAGATGTGGAATTAATGTAAGGATATTGGGATGGGGGATTGTGATAGGAAGGTGTGGATGTTGGATTAGGATGGGAAGATTGAGGTGGTGGACCACCATAGGAAGACATGTATGGTGAGTTGGCATAGGACGATATGGGTGGTAGATTAGGATGACAGGATTGAGATGGTGGATTAAGATAGGAGGAATATTGGGATGGGGGATTGTGATAGGAAGGTGTGGGTGTTGGATTAGGATGGGAATATTGGGATGTGGGATTAAGGTAGAGGTATTGGGATTGTTGATGATGATATGGAGAGGAGGATATGGATGTTGGATAGGATAGAAGTTGAGAGGGAGGACATGATGAATATGTCGATGGTGAGGATGTTGGATATCCCTTGTCAAGGGTAGCATAAGAACCATTATTAGATGTGGATGAAGGCATGGTGGGATAGTTCGAAGAAGTAGTGGGATTTTGAGAGGCAATTGGAGAGAGCTTGCTAGCAATGACAGTGTTAAGGGGATCTATATAACAATCTTCATGATCAACAAGATTTTCGTTATCATCATCAACAGAGTTAGGATTCCCCTTGACTACTATTATTGGTCGTGTGAGAGGGGGATAAAGATTCATGATGGATACAAATTAGAAGGAAAGAATAGATGATGGATAGAAAACTAGGATGTATTGGAAGCTCATATGGGGATTGGATGAAAGCTCAGATTGTGATTGAATAAAAGCTCAGATTAGGATGATGGTATTTTGATAGATTTGGATACATTGGATTGGATTGGATGATGAATCATTTGATGATGTATCAATTGGATGATTTGGATAAGGATTGATTTGATTGGATGATGGGATTTTGATTGGATTTGGATAGATTGGATTGGATTGGATGATGGATCAATTGATGATGTATCAATTGGATGATTTGGATAAGAATTGATTTGATGGAGGGGATCCTAAAACCTGATTTGAAAATTACCCTAAGTGACTTATAACGTTTGTTGATCAGATTAAATCAATGATCACGACACCAAATCCGCCTTGAGATGAGAGGGGATTGATTTGGTCCAATGATGTTGACTTACAATAGAAATCCACCTCAAGGTAGAAGTAGATTGATTAGGTTGAAGACAAGGATTGATATGAAGGATAATGATCAAACTTAACGCCTTGGTCAATTCGGGAGATAACTCCTAAAACAAGGTTTAAGGGATTTTGCGTTGAGGTATGTTGATGAATGCAAATGGAAGATGTCTTGATGGAAATGTCTAGGTCACATGGTAAGTTGAGTATCCCAAATGGTGGAATGAGAATGTGATAAATGGATGTTTTAGACAGATTAATTGGAGGTTTGGAATGGTCAAATGGATGTTTGAATTGGTTAGATGAGTGTTTAGGATGATCAAATGGTCAAATGGAGACTTTGAGGGTCCAAGTGGAGGTTTAGAGTGGTCAAATGGATGAAATTGTTCATTCAGGGGGTGTATCTGCACTTCTGCAATCAAAACTATCAGAAATGTTGGATTGTGAGGGTGTATCCGCACTTCTGTAGTGAGAAATGCTGAAATAGGGGGTGTATCCTTACTTCTGCAGTGAAAAGTGCTGAAACAGGGGGGCGTATCCACACTTCTACAATGAAAAGTGCTGAAACAGAGGGCGTATCTGCACTTTTGTAGTGAAAAGTGCTAAAACAAAGGGCATATCCACACTTCTGTAGTGAAAAGTGTTGAAACAGGGGGTGTATCCGCACTTCTGCAGTGAAAAGTGTTGAAACAGGGGGGCGTATCTGCACTTCTGCAGTGAAAAGTGCTGAAACAGAGGGCGTATCCACACTTCTGTAGTGAAAAGTGCTGAAACAGGGGGGAAAATCCGCCCCTTTGCAGAAAAATAGTGACTTGGTTTGAATGAGGGATTATGGCAAGGACTTAAAATGACTCAATGAAGGTTTAACTTATCAAAATTTATTGGTTTTTCACAGAAAGACACTTTGAACAAGCACAATCCTATGATTAGTGTTTAAAGGGTATGGTTGGCAGAGGTCTTACTCTAGGATGAACAAGGTTTCTAGGGAGTCCTCGATATACGCTCAGTACGTGAGGCACAACCATGAACAACAGTCTGTCATAAGCGTGAGTCAGAAACCCCAATGAGATACTTAAAGGCTTGAACCAACTCTTCACGTCTATCTAGGTATCACCCTAGCTTCGACATTCCGCCAATTACGGCGCAACTGGATTGGGGTAAACTTTGGGTCTCCCCCTTTATATACCCCGTCGGTACGCATGGTTGGAATCGTCCCTTGGGGCGATGAAATCCCCAAGCAGGTCCCACTAAGAAGAAGACACTAATCGTTCCAAACTCCCCCCCTCGGATCCGCACAAAGTGCAAAGGGAGAAGGTGAAAACAAACTAATGCCCCCTTAGGGTAACACAAATAAAACAGACACAACAAGAAACAAATATTACTTTCCCCTACTTATACTAAGTAAATAGATGAAGCAGTAAGGAAAGACTTCAAAAAATAAGAATAAAACAAAGGCCCTACAAGCAAATGTTAGTTGTTTTATCTTTTTCCCTTTGTGATTTTCAGCAAAATACTCAAGATATCAGCAAGAAATCTGACTTCAACCACCAACAAACAGAGTTAGATGATTAGAGGACAAAACAACAAAAGAAAGAGACAAAAACGAAGCTAAAATGCAACTTTTTTACCTTCCCGAACATGCTGTTTAGGGTAAATCCACCCCTCTGTAGTGAAAAATGCTGAACTGGGTGGGAAAATCCGCCCCTCTGTAGAAAACAGTTAGTAAAAACTGTCAGAATGTGAGGACGTATCCGCACTTCTGCAAAAACTAGTTAGGCAAAAAAAATTAGAACACAGGGGCGTATCCGCACTTCTGTAGAAAACAATCAGTAAAAACATCGGAATGTGAGGGCGTATCCACACTTCTGTAGAAAAAAGTTAGTAAAAACATCCAGATGTGAGGGCGTATCCGCACTTCTGTAGAAAAAAATTAGGCAAAAAATATCAGAATGCAGGGGCGTATCCACACTTCTGCAGAAAACAGTCAATAAAAACGTCAGAATGCGAGGGTGTATCTGCACTTTTGCAGTAAAAACTATTAGCAAAAACGTTGGACTGCGGGGGCGTATCCGCACTTCTACAGAAAAAAGTTAGCAAAAACATTAGACTATGAGGGCATATCCGCACTTCTACAGAAAAATTTAGCAAAAATGTTGGACTGCGGGGGGGTATCCGCACTTCTGCAGAAAAAAGTTAGCAAAAACGTTGGACTGCGGGGGCGTATCCGCACTTCTGCAGAAAAAGTTAGCAAAAATGTTGGACTGTGGGGCCGTATCTGCACTTCTGCAGTAAAAACTATTAGAAATGTCGGATCATGAGGGCGTATCTGCACTTCTGCAGTAAAAATCTGACAAAAACGTCGGATCGTGAGGGCGTATCCGCACTTCTGCAGTGAAAAACTGATAGAAATGTCAAATTGTGAGGGCGTATCCGCACTTCAGCAATGAAAAACTGGCAGAAACTCGGATTGTGAGGGCATATCTAAGCTTCTGCAACGCCCGGGAGGGCAAATTCGCCCCTCTGCGACTTGAATCTAGAAACAAGTTAAACAACAGCAAATGTAAAAGAAAGAGACCTTTTTGTGGGTCCCACCAGGCGTGCCAAAAATGTGATCCTTTTAAAACGTCAAGTCCTAATATAAGATGCTAAAATAATGCAATAAGAGGAAATAATAAAATAAAAGATCACCTCAATGATTAGCCTAAGAAAATAGATAACATGAAAGTAAGATAAAATAAATTGAATGTTTGTTATACCTTCATGTTGTTGCTTCCTTCGTTAGCCCTTAATCTTTGGATGGCAATGGAGTGAAGTGGATGCAAGATGTAAGATGGAGTGATGAGAAATGCTTATGGATAAAACTAAAAGTCTCCAAATGACAATTTGGCATAAGTTTGGTAGCAAAAGACTTGATTCCTAAATGAGAGAAATGAGGGGGTATTTATAAGATAATTGGAATTCTCTAGAGAATTCAACGGTCGAGATTGATCCAACAAGATCAAGATGAAGGGCTATGGTGAGTTGAGGACTCACAAGCCCTCACATCTTGACATGTGGAATGTGAGATGTCTTAGGGTGGAATGATGTGGAAATGAGGTGGAAGAGAAGTACATGAGGTGGATGAAGGACAAGTACCTTTGAGGTACCTTGGGGGATGAGAAGATTCTTTGGAGGAATAAAAGTGAATTAAAAATTCACAATGATTGAAAGAATCTAGTGGATAAGAGAGGGTCTCCAAAAAGCTGTAGATTTGTCACATGTGGGTGATATGACAAGTCCAAGGTTCTAGAAGTCCTTGGCACATGTAAAGTGATAAGTCAAGCCTTCTAGAATCTTGCATGGGGATGGGGGAGACCTTGGAAAGACAAAAGTGAATTAAAAATTCACATGGGGAAGAGAGGAGCTTTGGGCAAATAAATGTGAATTAAAAATTCACATGGGAAAGAGAGTCCAGGCTAAAAATGGTAAGTGGGAAGGTTGACCAGAAAAGGTAAGCCAAATGTGGCTAATTATTCTGATTAAGGTTGTGCAAACACAGGATTAAGATAATTGATGAGAGATTAGAGGCTAGTGGGAGATTATGGAAGATGTGACACTTAATTAAGATTAAGTGGTGCACATCGTAATCATAGATTAGTTAATTTAATCTGGATTAAAAGAGGGTTATGGAGAATGTGACAATGAGAGAGAAAAAGGGGAATTAAAAATTGGTTTTAATCCAAATAGGTTGAATGACTAAATTAAATAATTTGTCATATTTATTTAATTTAGGGAAGAAAAGGTGTAAGGTAAAGTATTTAATTTATTTAATTACATACTTTAGGAACCTTATGCAGAAAATGAAATAATGATTAAATAAATTATTTAATCACTATTAATGAAATAGATGAATAAAGTAGACGATGTTAAAAAGACTAAATTAAATAATTTGTCATATTTATTTAATTTAGAGAAAAAAAGGGATAAGGTAAAGTATTTAATTTATTTAATTACTTACTTTTAGGAACCTTAGGTAGAAAATGAAATAATGATTAAATAAATTATTTAATCACTATTAATAAAATAGATGAATAAAGTAGACGATTTTAAAAAGACTAAATTAAATAATTTGTCATATTTATTTAATTTAGAGAAAAAAAGGGATAAGGTAAAGTATTTAATTTATTTAATTACATACTTTTATGAACCTTAGACAGAAAATGAAATAATGATTAAATAAATTATTTAATCACTATTAATGAAATAGATGAATAGAGTAGACGATTTTGACCATGTAGAAGTGGTCAAATTTAGATGTCTACACTAAGCATTGTAACAGTGATATTTTGTACAAGGACGATTAGGAAATTGTTGTTGTAGGAATTTTCATTTGTAAAGAAGAGTCTGAAACTTGTATGTAAAATTCATTTGTTGTAATACAAGAGTTCTTCTTTGGTGTGGTGGGTTTTTCTCCCATAAGGGTTTTCCCACGTAAATCTTAAGTCAATTGTAAATTGTGTTTATTTCTCCATTCTACGATTTCTTTCATGTGTCTCTTAATGAACTATAATTGTAAACATTAAAATGCATATCTCTCTTCTCCTCTGAGTCTTGGCATTAGGAAAATTTGTCCACAATTGAATTTTTCATAACACGAAGGACCCATCTTTTAAAATCAATATTGGGATGATTGCCATATAATCTCCCAACCAATGAGCTCTTAAGCCACTCCAAAGACCTAGAAAGGAGAGAATCAAGAATGTCAATTTGAATCTGACCATGATCCTCAATAATATATATGGAGCTTGCATCTGAACTTTGCAATCATAACCATCCTATAGGTTAGATGTTCCACCCACTTCCTTATCACACATCCCATCTAACACCCTTGGGTTTTGAATTGGGACAAGAGAGGAAGAAACATTAGCCACAGGAGCACTAGTGCTCTTACCCCTACAATCCCTTAGGTTGAAGGAGAAACAATAGGAATCCCCTCAGGAGGAGGGGAAACAACACCTCCCTCAACTAAGAAGGGAGAAGAAAACCATTCTCGAGACCATTAAACTAAGTATTTTTAAGAAGATACACATATCTCGCAACCTCACTCTTTTGAGCCTTCAACCATGCCTCAGGAAGGATATCAAGAAGAATTTCATCCTCCAAAGAAAACCCTTGATTGTCCCTGTCCCAAGCATCAGTTGTTGGGTGGTGAATCCCAACTATTATGGTTATTCTGCCACTGTTTCCACTTCATTTATTATGACTCCTTTTCTATTCTTGGTTGGACATTGGCTGAGTAGTGCCTGAATAATAAATATATTGTAACTAAATAAGTAAGCTATTGAAGGTGTATAAAAAACATGTTGCTATGTATTGTATTGATATAACTGATAATAAAGATATTCTTTGCATTGAGAGTGGATGTAGTCTTATAGAAAAACAACTATAAAATCTATGTTCTTTGTGTTGTGGTTTGTTTCTTTTTCTTTCTACTATTTTGTGTTATTTAAATATTTTATTTGCTCATTTTAAATTAACAATTGGTATCATAGCTCTTGGTTCAAACCAAGGAGTAGAGATGGAAGCAAAAGAAAAGGAAGGTGAAATTTGGGAATTGGATAATGGTTTCTCATTTTGTGACTCTTCGTACTTCCCATATATTTTAATGGGTGTAACTAATTTTGTAGTTTCAGATGACAAGGTTGATTTTGTTATTGAAAATTTTCTTGACAATTTAGATTTAGTAGAGAGTAATGTTGTGCATGCGGAAGATTCTGAGAAAGTCTATTATTGCTTATTCAATTGTGATAAATGTTCTTCTAGAGGACGAGACCTTGTTGGAAGCATGAGCCATGATTCGAATCCTCAAGTTGATGAGTTCGAAGAATTTGAAGAATTTCTTGGAAATTTAGGTTTGGGAGAGAGTGATGTTGTGCAAGTGAAATTTGAAACGAAACGCCATGTACATTGGTGGGATGACTAGAAAAATGAGGAGGTTTTGGTTGAAGAGGAGGTGGATGTTGAGTATGTTTCCGTCTTGAATCTTGATGCATATATAAATGGTTTTGGCCAGGAAATTGATGCTATCTCTATGGTGAAATTTGAACACCATGATGCCTTAGTTGGAATTGACATGGATGGTCCCTGTGTAGAGTTTGGTATTTCTTTGCAAGAAGATTTTGAAAAAGAAGCTGATGTTGAAGAGAAGCATCAAAAAGAGAAGGAATAGGAAACCGTCAAATCCATGGAGGTGAACAATCAAATTATGGAAAAATTGAGGTCCCTACCATTTTTCTGGAGAGGGATTTGTCTAGAGAGAAAGAAAATGAAATGGGTGGACATGGGTTGTTGACAATTGTCATGCATATGGTGATGTTGGACTCAAGGTTTGTCGGGTTTAATACATAGAGCTCGGGAGCCTCTTTATGATTTCAGCTTCCTCATGGCTAGGCAAAAAAACCATTTTTGAGTCTTTGCTACACACTTCCTGAACTTATCGTTGATAACAACGATGGTAAATATGTTGAAAATGTTCAGCTTAGGTTTTTGGTGATGGGTAATTTTTTAGTTGTTTATGGCACTTTGGCTAGTGCAAAGGGTTTGTAGTCATATAGGCTTAGTCTTCAGGTAGGGAAGTTTTTGACTTACATTGAATGTGCTAATATTTTAATAGGAAATTCAAATACTCTTTGAAATTGTTGGAGAGACCTTAGAAAGAAAACCTAAAATTGGGGAGGTGCAAGATTCTCTTCGGGATGAGGGGTCTTTGTTTGAATTTTTCCAAGTTGTTAAGGATGCGATTTCTATGCCTTTTCTCAATGCTTTGTGTGAAAAATTTGGCTTGCCACTGCCCCCGTCGCTTATCTTGTTGCCTACATAGGTGAAAATGTTGATTTTGGAAAAGCTACATGTTGTGTATGTTGCTAGGCTGGGTTGTGTGTGCATAGAGTTTTGGTTTTTGGCTTCAAATGATGCATTGTGGAAGCATAATTATCTAGATGAATTTCAATCTTTTAGAACACAAGGTGTGCAAAGTTGGAAGGATTCTTATGCTAGGACTTGGATAGAGAAGAAGAGGGCAAATGAGAGGGATGGGCCTTTTAGGCATTCTTCTCGCCCATTGCTTAGAACAATAATTAGTCCCAGAGAAGATGTTGTTGTACGTCTTTAGGATTTAGAGGAAGGAAATCTACTCCAGCTGGAAAGTGATCCTAAAAAGGGCCATCAAAAGGGTATAACTTATTTGGTTAAGTCTGTAGATAGCTATTTCTTCCATACAAGAGCTTCAGGTAAATCAACAAAGCTGCAGGTTTGTGTCAACAAATTTATGGCTGCTTAGAAGGATGATATTGATTGTGAAAGAGAAGAAGGGCCGTTATGGTTTGATATCAAGTCTAGAAAATTGAAAGATGAAATGACTATTGGTGTGTTAGGGAAAGATTATTTTGACTTCGACATAACCTAGAGACACCTCATCCGAAGTGTTCTTGAACAGTATTTGGTGAAGTTAAAATCTTCGTGAGGCCTAGTTGTGATGTGAAGACAAGATTAGAAATGCAAGGATGACATAGTGCATGGTTGTATTGGTTGACCTTTAGGGGGGGGATTGTTGGGTGGTGAATCCCAACCATTACGGTTACTCTACCACCATTTCCACTTCCTTCATTTATTATGATTCCTTTACTATTCCTGGTTGGACGTTGGCTGAATGGTGCCTGAATAATAAATATATTGTAACTACATAAATAAGCTGGTGAAAGTGTATAAAAAGCATGCTGCTATGTATTACAGTGATATAACTGATAATAAAGATATTCCCTGCATTGAGAGTGGATGTAGTCTTACAGAAGAACCACTATAAAATCTGTGTATTCTTTGTATTGTGGTTTGTTTCTTTTTCTTTCTACTGTTTTGTGTTATTTAAATATTTTTTCTGCTCATTTTAAATTAGCATCAACAAGAGGAGAACCGTCAATAGGATCCCCATAATTAAAGGAAATAATATCTTCCTCATCCCATTCTTGTGCTCATTAATCAACTTCCGAGAAGACATGGGCATTTTGAGCCAAATTAAAAAAATGCACCATCGATAGCAAAAATATTTGTAGCAAAAGAGTCATCCCTAATCACCCGGCCTGAGGGGAAAATATGGGAGCCCACCTTTAAAACCAGCCCGCCCAGCTCTATGAATTGTCCATCAATAGGGTCCTCAGCTTCAATCATCCTACCGTTGTTAGAAGAGGATGAATGGCCGAAACTACCACCATCACACAATTGCACACAATCCACATTAGATCCTATTGTTGAAAACTCCGCAACAACCAGCGAGGGAGCCTCCAAAGCGGACGCATCTATATCATGATCTTTGCCTCCCTCATCGCCCTCTTTAGAGGATTTTGAAACCCCCCCCCCCCACCACTCCTCTTTCAACCTGTCTCCCTCTTCCTTCTCGTCATTCAAAGGACTGAGTAATAATAATTTGAAATATGAAATCTGTTAAAAAAAAAATTAGTACTTTACCTATTATTTAATTTTTTTAATCTATAATTAAAATTAATATAATTATTTTTATTATAAATTAGAATGTTAAGAATGTTAATAAATAACAATATATTAAATATAAAATTAAAAATTAATAATTCTTTTCAAGTTTGTATCTTTTCATATTTGATATACATTATTTTCATTTATATAATTTATTTCATTCAAAATATATTCATTAATATATCTAATGTATCAAAACTTAATTTTGATTTTGTAACATCTTTGTTGATGTTTAATTTTTAAGAATCATATTTCATAGTAATAGTACTTGTAAGAATAGTACACACAACTTGTTAGGAACTATATCATATGAAGATAGCTTGCATGTCAATATTTTTTTGTTACTAAAGACTCCATACATCTTTCATCTTAAAACCCTCAACAACTCAAACACAATAAATCACCAAAAAAAATTAAATCCTTTTTATATTTGATAACATCAATTATAGATATGAAATCATTAATATTATTTAAAATTTCTAACTAACAATGCTCAATCAAATATATACATTTATTAGAATTTAAATAAAAAAACTATTTTGTATACAAATATCTATTTATATATAATAAAATAAAAATAAATACAAATTTCTCAAAGTTATATTGTAAAATAAATAAGTGAATCAATGTGTAAATTTTCTAATGAAAATAGAATAATATTTTATTAATTACTATTAGTATTTTTTAGAAAATTACATAATAATTAAACCTAATTTTTACTACTATTAAATTTAAGATACACTACAAATATACAACTATTTATAAATTTTACAATTTATTTATATAATTTATAATTTATAATTTTAAGAAAATCTTGAAAACATTAGATATCCAAAAATATAATGAAAATTACTTAAGTAAATTTGCAAATTTTAATTCATTTTAAATTTGGTAAGAATTAAATTTAATAATATGATCAAAATTGTATAATTAGATTTATTCTTAAAAATTAATTAAAATTATCAACTCATTGAAAAATATGTTACAAAATTGATTAGTAAATTGTAATACAATTAAATATTTAGAACAAAATGACCAATCAATTTTGGTGAACCAAAACTAGAAAAATATGAATGGATGAGATCATTCTAATTGTCTTGAATCCCTTTTCTACTATTGCATGTCATTGATAGAAAAAATCAGGTCGTCTCTTTTCGAGCACTACATGTCATTGATGGAAAAAAGGAGGTTTTCCATATCCTATAGGGCCATGCTAAAATGCACATCGCATCAAAATATTGTCACAATGCCCAAGCCAAATTGAAAAATTGCAACATATGTCGAATATGACATTTGGCAAAAGGGAATGATAATAATGTCATTTTGTTTCACTCAAACTCTAGAATCAACCAAAAACTCCAAAATGTAAACATTAAATGGAAAACTAGACTAAAATGAAGGAAAACCAACTTGAGTTATCTTTGGTTAATGTAGATAGCTCGTTCATCCATTATGCTCTTGTAGCAATAGATCATGTGATACAAATATAATAGAATATTGCTCAAAACATAATGAATCTTGATATTGAAATAATTTAGAAAATAAAAATTCATAGAGGAGTTAAAGATCACAACCAAGAAGATGAAATATATTATGAAGAACAAAATTAGAAGGAAATCAAGGTATACACTAGTAATATAAATTTTGAGATTTATTTGAAAACTTCATAAATAATATGTGAATATGGATTAGATAAAATTGTTTTATTGAGCATATCTTATACTTTTTAAGAATGTTACTCTACAATGAAGTTTTTTTGGCACCTAAAGGCCCTATTTGTAATAGATCTCAATAAGATAAGAATGAAAATTAATTATTATCATTAAACAAAATGGATCTTAGTCCACAATGATAAAAAAATTACTTAACAAAAGATGAGAAAATGTTGATAGAAATATTAACTAAATACTTTAAGTCACACATGAAAATAGAGGTCAATACAAATATAAAGAAAACATGATAATTTTTCCACAAGAAATAAAATAAATAGCTAGCATTTTTCCACATCAAATAAAATATTTAATAATTATATTGTTCAAAGAAATGATCAACATTGAAAAAATATAGTTTTATAGTCAACAGAGAGAGAGAGTACACAAAGAAGTTAAGTAAAAAATAGAACGAGAAAATTTCTATAGAGATGTTCAAATTAATTAAAGTTCTCCTAGTTAACATAGATCCAATTTAGATGAAAATATTTGGAAAATTTAATATATCCATTTAAAAATGGATTCACTCGTAAATGAATATGCATTTGTAGGTTCACTAATGGGTATGGATGAATGAAAATTATTTATTTCATGACATCAATGTCCTCCAAATCACTAATTACCCAAGAGAGAAGAAACTAATAAATACATGTGTAAGTAACCCTAATTTTGAGCTTAGATTAGTTATTTGATGGGTGATCCCACAATAATGGTTTACAATTTTTGGCCAAACTGGACACTGAGATTATTTTTTTGAACTAAATCTTCACATTCGGGCACCTATAGCGGCTAAACTGTGAGGAATTTGAAGATGATGCAAACTAGAGTCTCATCACATTTTGTCTATAGATTATAAAAATAAAATAAATTTTTTTGGAATCAGATAGCACTTCTTTTTCCATCTCTCACGAAAACCAGTTTTTTTCAGTAAACAACATTTTAAAAAGTGATGCACACCGTATAATGCATAACTTTTTTTTATGAAGGATAAAATTCTAATTCTTTCGAATTTATATTTGTAACTCTGATATCTAGTGCTTCCACTTGGTTAGATGGTTTTGTATTCAATAGTTTATCTCTAATCAAGTTTCGAAGTCAAAACAATTACAATTCAGACATAGTGCGACCGTATAACACGTAACTTTTTTTGTATATATCAAAATTCAATTTTATTTTTTTTGTTGGATCAAGGACTTCAATATCTGGTGCACTCATATTTTTTAATTTGTTTTTTTGATAATCTGCTATTTTTCCACATGTGCAAAACAAAGACGTTCATTTTCAATGAAAAACCTATGTTTAATAAAACTAAAAAAACAAATACATAATAAAACCAAAACATATTAAAATTATATTTTTTGGATAGCTCATTCTGAGCAATACCATAATCATTTCGAATAAATTTTAAATGAATTCATTTGATCCCCCAAAAGGTAAATCAGAATTGATTTTTTATCAGCATTTTGATAGGTGTAAAGGAGACTCATTTATATGTATGGTTTAAAACTAACAAGGTCATATCTAAGGGGGTTTGATCTAAGGTGGTTTGATCAAACCCTCTTCAATTAGAATCCTTAAAATATAAATTTTTAAGGCATAAATCATTATATTTTCTAAAAATATGTGATTTTAGCAAAAATTAGTTTCTCTCAGAAATTGTAAACCATTATTATCGCAACACCCTATCAATTAGCTAATAATTAGAGCATCTCTAATGAATTTTTATTTCATAGAAGGGTTAAATGACATGAATTTCCCAACATTATTTCAAGTAGATTATGTGATTAGCTAGAATAATGATTAAGGAGAGTCCATCTACATGTTTGTTAATAATTTATTTTGATATAGAGATCACAATTTTGGATGACACCCATAATTTAGATATTATATAATGAATATGATTATGAGAAATTATGCACTAAAATCATCTATAGTGTTTGTCAAAAAGATATTTTAAGATATTATAATAATCATCACTAAGTTATTATATTACGTAGACAACGTTCCCTACTCAAATTTAGCATATTGTTTGATATTTTTTGGCACTACACTATGGAGTACAAGGTATTATCAAAAAAAAAGTTGAGTTGAATTAGCTAACCTTTTACATTAAATTAGAGCACAATTTTTTTTCTTGATTTTGAGTGCAACATATATGTTTTAGATAGTACATTTAGACAGGAAGGTGAAATTAAGAACCAACAAAGGTTTCACCAACTACTCAAAAATATTAGAGATGCAGAACCAATAATTTATAAATGAAAAGTATTGATGGAAAAAACTAATGTTACAAATGTTACATCCAATAATTAGGGAGATTTTGATAATAATATTCATCTATTTATAAAAATTAATAATTCACATAACTATAATAGAAAAACAATAATCTTTAAGAAGATTGATAACTTGTACCGTTGTAATCAAAGAGAGGAATACTAATCTATCAAGAGGTCTAAATGATGAATTGGATGTTGAATTATTGATTACTAAGGATACAAGGATCATGCTAACCTCTAATATATGGATCATAGAAGACAGTCATGTAAGTGGAGCTCCATGATATATTATGTTAAAATGAATAATTTATCTATTCACTATAATTAAGTGTACTTAGGTTGATGAGGTTAGAAAACATCTTGTTTAACATAATGTGAAATATTTTAGACCTCTAGAGGTTACCAAGTTATTTGGTAAACCTCATGTGCTATTTTTTTGAGGTTGGAAAGATTTCCATCTAACCTCAAATGCCACTCAAAACTTGGCATCAAGGTTGATGACTTGGTCAAATAGGTTGTTGGTTTGCACAATTCGAATGATCCTAAGGTTGACACATATAGGACACTTATTTTATCACTTATACCACATCATGGTGAACTTGTCGATTTCCTTTTCCTTTCCTATATATACAAAGCTTTGTACTCATTGTAATTTGAATCATCTAAATACAATCTTTGCATTGTTCATTTGTACTTGTTATTTTATCTACTGGATTTCCCTAATTCTTATATGGTATTAGAGAATATGGGAAGATAGTTTCAATCCTTTTGTTGAATGAATTTGTTGTATTTAGTTGGATTTCCTTTGTGAGGTTCAATTTTTTGAGCAGTTGTGTGTTTTTGTTTGGGTGTTTAAATTTTTTTTTGCAAGAAATTATTCTATGGTTTTCAAGCAATTAGTGATTCAACTTATTTCATAGAATAACCTCTGGTTTGACTTGCTAACCTACAATCTATAGTTTGATAAAGGAAGCACATTTTCAAGAACAAAAGCAATCGTTGCATTTCTTGCTAGCTTCTATTTCAATTATAGAGGTTGTTGCATTTGTTTGTCCTCGATTACATGTGCTTCATGTTGGCTCAGTTCGTGTTTCATGATGTTCCATGCCTCAGTTTGACTCAGACTTGTTATTTGTACACAATGACATGGCATCGGTCTTTTTTGTGGAGATTTCACTTGGACAGGTGTACATGTGTTTTATTTCTCTCTCATGTGGCTTGTAATTTGGTTCACTCACATGGCTTGCAAATGGGCAGCGTTGAAAGGTCCTTTGATAAAAAATTTATAAGGCTTATTATGCTGTCGGGGTTGCACTCATTTGTTTTGTTCAAGGAATTGATGAAAATATTATTGTTTTTTTATGATGTCTTTTGACCTAATATTAAGCGGATTCTAAATGTTTCTTAAGTTTGTATAATCTTTGTTTGCAAGGAAAAAACGGAAGCAGTGTTGTGTTTTTGTTTTATTAGCTGAACCCTATTTCTTCTGTCGCCACTTTTGGAGGATTGATGATCAGTTTTTGATTCGCCAACATGAAATGTTGGTTGGTTGCATACAAAACATGTATTCTGGTTTGTTATTTTTCAATTTGGTTGACTGAATGTTGGTGGTTTCAGTTTACTCTGCTTCAAGCGGTTATGGTAAAAGATCTTTACTTGCCTTTTGTGGTTCGTTCATCTCACTGTGAACCAGGTAAAAGGTAAAACAATACCATTTTTTTCTCTTGTTACTTCTCCTTGTTTATCTAGTTGAGTTGTTTTATCAAAGAGAAAGGTTCTTGGCAACAATTTATCTTTTGTTAGTTAATGATATATGTTCTAAATCAATTTGCTTTTGGGTGTAACCCAAGTTTAACACTCTAGGGTTCTATTATTCTTCATATCATTTTTATTGAATCTATAATGGCATTTTTTTGAAAAAGCACACAGGAAATCAATACAAACACTGTATGGGTAATCGAAATATTTGAAGGGTTTAGTTTTTTTGTTACAAACCCTAGTTTATTGATACGGGTTCTTGAATGATATAACTGTTTTTCTTTCTCTAAAATATGGTTGTAAGCCATTTTATATACAGAGTTGTAAAAAGGAAACAAAGGATATACTCTTGAAAAAGAAGAGAGATGTTTTGTTGAACGAAAGAAAAATGGAGAAGTACATTTGTTCATACTCACTCTAGTTTTGTAATTTACCCCTTTGTTTTGCTTCTTGTTCAAACAACTTTTCTTGCTTTGTTTTGGTTTCAACAACTATGATACTTTGCATACTTTATCATGTGTATTATTTGATTGCTATTTATAGAGCGACGAACTATTGTTGTGATGTGATGTGTTTTATTTGATGCTTGATTTGATATGCTTTAAGTGGTGTTAAATTACTTGTTGTTGTAACATGTTATTGTAAATGAGATATTTGATGTATTATGGAAGATTCAGTATGATGAGTGTATTGGTGAAGGGGACGGGATTGCATCACTCGCTCGCAAGTGCCCTACGATTCCGTAATTTCCTCTTCATTGAGTGTATTTTATGTTGCTTATATATATATATATGATGTTGGTTACTTGGTTTTTAGGTTTGCAGGTACATGACATTGACTCCACCTGGTTTCACAAGTTTGAGCGTGTCGATCCAACAGTTAAGTTGAATAAGAGAGAGTAGCTAGGTAACTTGTGTCAAGTCTACACCCTAGCCATAGTGTGTCGTTAGTCCTATTTGTTGAGTCCTTGATTTCCATGTTTTAATGTTATTTTATTCTGAGGGGTTCTTGATTATGGAAATAAATATTTGGAATTATTGCATTAAATAAAGTTGGTATTTATTTATTTAAATTTGACATTGTTGATAGAAGTTATTATTTAAATTAATTAATTAAATTTAATCCATAGGGTTGAATTTATTTATTAAATAATTAAAATTAATTAATTAAATTTGATGTTGAGAAAATTTAAAGAAAAAGAGAATTTAATCTCATTTTGGAATTTAATTTTATTTGGTGGTAATTAATTTCAATTTGGAATTAAATAAGTATTTGGAATTATTAAATTAAATGAAAATTAAATTTGGTTGTTAGAAGATATTTTAATTTTGCCAGCATGTTAGAGTAAAAAAATAATTAAGAGGTTGTTGAAAGTTTATTCACGGAGAGAATTTTTTATTTGGAAAGAAAGAGGAAAGCTTCTTCACGGGTGTGAGGATATTTTTGAAGGAAGAATTTTTTTTGGAAGAAATTGAAAATGCGCAGAGGATTGTAGAATTCTTGGCTGTAGGATTTGATTAGGAATTATTTTTGCGTATTTGGTGTGTTTATTGGATATTATTTTGGTGTTGGAATTACTGGGATTGATGAATAGAAGTTGTAGAAGCTTTGGAGAAAGCTCGACATAAAATATTCATCTTGTCTGAAGCTTTTTGATATGGGTTCTCCACTTGTGATATTTTATTGTTTGTAATCTAAATTAGAAATTGAATTGTTCAATGAATTGTATTGTTAGATCTATTTAGGAAAAGGATTTGATTTTAGAGAAAGGAAATTTTTAAAGCTTTTTTTGTTGTCGTGAAGATTTTTAGGAAAAATATTAAACCTCTAATTAGGATTTAATATATTTCAGAAATTTAAGAGATCCAACTATAAATCAAACTTAGGGGAAAACAACATCTAGATTTGTTTTTAGAAAATTAAACCTCTATAGAAAAATGAATTTTCTTTGAAAATCTCTATGCATTTTGTGGTGGAGAAAACCAGAGGATTTTAGTTTGTATATTGTAAACCTTTATTGGAAAATGGTAGTCTTTTTGCCTAGATTAAAATTTATGGAAGTTATTTAAAAGATTCATTTTTAAAATCCTCTGTAGAAATTTTGTGTTCTCTGAAATTTTTATAATTTCACTTGTAGGTGTATGTTTTGGAAAAATCCCTCCAAATTGTCTATTATGTTGAAGATTTTGTTTATATATATATACATACATACATATATATATATATATATATATATATATATATATATATATATATAATTATGTATATACATACATATATATAATATATATATATAAACATTTTATTTTATTTAAAAATGATGAAATCGCCATACGATGAATTTTATTAATGAGTATTCTCGAAATACATTTTTCGGAATTTACGAGTTCTACATTGTTTTGAATTTTTTTTTAAAGGTAGAAAGTATTTGTTATCATGGTTGGTGGGGAGGTCAACCCCACCACCCACCGTACCTCATGTAAGGGAGTGTGCTACTCCCATGGCAGCGCCTTCCACTAAAGTGCAGGGAGCAATGCCATGGCAGCAACGCTTCCCCCAACCATGGTAGTCGGTTGTACATAGTACAAAATGATGCCCAATACTTTGGGTGTCCGACTATACAGTGTATAGTCTGGCACCCAAGGCATCAGGGCCGGTTGTACTATGTACAGTTTGACGGGCCATTGTTGTTTTTATTTATTTATATATATTTATTTTAAAATATTTTCGGAATTGAATTTCGTTCAATTTATTTCCATTTTCAAAAATCGCAAAAGTTCGTTTGGTTTCGTAAATTTTTAATTGGATTAATATTTAAATGTATATAAATTATGTTTATATTTTTATATATATAATGTGTATATGTTTATTTATATATGAGTTTCTGTGATTTTAATAAAAAACAATATTTTTAGTTATATATTTAATGAGTATACTTAAGTGGACAACTTTTTTCTGAAATCAGGAAATACTGACCTTGGACGTGAAATTGAGGATACTTAGACTCAAAATTTTGAGATGGAACAAAAAGAAGGATTCAAGTGCTCTGAGTCTACTTTCTAAACTACCTATATATTTTGAAAATGATTGAGATTAAAGGGTTCAAATGAGGGATGTACACAAATTGGTGTTGTTTTTGTCAGAAAAACATAACATAGCAACCCTTGTACGACCCTTGTACAGTGAACTTTTTTTTAGTATTTTAAAAATCGCAATGGTCAGAAGTTAGCTAACAGTATGTAGTTTATGCACGATTTTTCTGATAATTTTTTAATGAATATTTGATTTTTTACTAATTTGGAAAGTGGACATATCCTGAAAATAGAATTTTGGCTGTACTACCCCTACAATATTTGAGACTAATTGATTTGTTTTTTTTTATTTTTTTTAAATTTTGTAGAATGGAGTCTAGTTTCTAAAAATGTAATTTATTTGAAAAATTGATGAACTGTTAATTTTTAAAGAAAAAAATACCAAACACTGCTTTTGGCAAAAAAAAGACATACAGATAAAATAAATTATGGATGAAAGACTTAACATTTTCAAAAAGTGGCGCTGGGTCCTAATGGTTTCCCTCTATTTTTCTTTCAATGGCTCTGGGAGATTGTTGAAGAAGATGTGGTTAATGCTGTTAAGGAATTTTTTGGAGCCAGATGTCTTTTAAAAGAATTAAATGCTACTTTCTTGGTTCTCATCCCCAAGAAACCTGGAGCTAATAACTTTGAGGCTTTTAGGCCCATCAGTCTCTGTAATTCTTTATACAAGATCATCTCTAAGGTCTTAACCTCTAGATTCTTAACTCTTCTGCCTTCCTTGATTTCTCCTCAACAGAATGGCTTTGTTCCTGGTAGACAAATCCTTGATTCGATTGTTATGGTTCATGAGAACATTCATTCCCTTGTTGAGTCGAAGACTGAAGGTTTCCTATTAAAGCTTGATATCTCTAAAGCCTATGACAGAGTTGATTGGGTTTTTTTATTTAAAATCTTGAAGGCTTTTGGCTTTAATAATAGGGTTATTCAAATGGTGGAACAACTTGTGTCCACAGCTTCCATATCTATTATGGTCAATGGATGCCCTACCTCCTTTTTTTAGAGTACCAGAGGTCTAAGGCAGGGTGATCCTATATCTCCTATTTTATTCACTATTATGGCTGAAAGTTTAGGCAGGAATTTGAAAAATCTGGTTGACTTTAAATTTCTTTCTAGGCTCAGACTTCCTCCGGCAACCTGGTGTGCTCACATCAACAATTCATTGATGACACTATGCTTATGGGTCAAGCTACTGTGTCTGAAGGAAAATTTATAAAATAGTTGCTTGATAAGTATGGTTGAGCTTCAGGACAGCTGATCAAAAATCAAAAAAGTTCTTTGTTCTTCTTCAATACTCCGGCTCATAGACAGGCCAAAATTGCCAAAATTTTGGGTTGTAGGGTGGATTCCCTTCCTACCACCTACATTGGTCTTCCCTTAAGCATGAAACCTCCTAAGTCTTTCTGGATCTCGTTGGTGGATAGATTCAGTAAGAAGCTTGCGGGTTGGAAAGGAGCACTCCTAAGTCAAGCTGGTAAGCTTCTGCTCCTAAAAGCCTCTCTCTAGAATCTTCCTATCTATGCCATGAGCCTTTTTAAGATTCCAGCAAAATTTGTTGATGCCATTGAAAAAATTAAAAAAATATTTCTTTGGTCAGGTGTTGAGGAAAATAAAAGAGTTCCCCTAATTGATTGGAATCTGGTTTGTAGACCTAAAAAGAATGGTGGACTTGGCTTAAGAAGAATCAGAACTGTCAATAAAATCCTCTTAGCTAAGCAAATCTAGAGAATCTTCTCTTCTTCTAGGTAGTGGATTGATATTTTGGCTAGTAAATATTTAGAAAATAACTGTTCATCCATTATAAAGATGGACCCCCACCTTCTTCTGAGAGGGTCTATATGTTGGAACAACTTAATCCTTGGAAAAAATATTTTGGATGATGGTATTGGATGGCAAGTGAGAAATGGTTATCGTACTAGATTCTGGGAAGACAAATGGCTTTTTAAGGAACCCATGATAAAAATCAACTCCTTCAGAGAATGGGCCGAGAATTGCAAGGCTCGGTTTGGAGCTTATGTGAAAGACTACATAGTGAATAGTAATTGGGTGGACTTGGGCAGTGTCAGTCAGGCTTTGGCTCCCATCCAGACTTCGCTGCTGGCTATTAGACTTAGTTCTGAGCAGTTGGATGATCGTGCTTTCTGAGGGATTGATGATCCCTCTAGCAACTTTTCTGTGTCTTCCTCCTTTGCCAGGATCACTTCTTCTTTGGATCATCCCCCCTTTTGGTCTAAAGCTTGGTTCAAACATCTGATACCTAAAATTAATATCTTCTTATGGATCCTTCTCCAAAATAAGGTGCTCACGATTGACAACCTGTGCAAACGCGGATTTCAAATCCCAAGTAGATGATTCCTTTGTAAGATGGAGGCTGAATCTGTGCATCATTTATTCCTTCATTGCTCTTTTGCTGCTTCTCTTTGGGAAAAATTCATCAGGTTATGGAACCTTCCTTGGTTTTTCCCTTTGTCCATTGAGGATCTCTTTTCTCAGTGGAAAGCCCTAACAAGGAACCCCTTGCTCAGGTTTTTTTGGGATTTATCCTCCCCTCATATTGCTTGGGGCCTTTGGAAAGAATGCAACAACATAATTTTTAGGGGCAAAGAAGCCTTTGTGGATTATGTCTTTGATAAAATTGTCAGATCTCTAAAGAAAAATTTCAATGTTGTGGCCCAAAAAGATAGGAAGACCATGAATGCAGAGTTTTCGAACTATGATCTAATTGTTGCTAAGGAGTGGGACATCAATCCTAAGTCTTGTTCTATTATGAAGGCCAAAAAGGACAGAGAGGGAGTTTGCTGGTCTTTTCTGCCTAACGGGTGGATCAAAGCTAACTTTGATGGCGTGGCTAAAGGTAATCTGGGGGCGGCGGGTTGTGGAGGAGTTATAAGGGATCCCTATGGCAACTTCATTGGTGCAATTGCCTCACCTCTTGGCTCTCAAACTAATCATCTGGTGGAGGTTGTTGGTACTTACCACATCATAAATTTAACCCAAAGTCTTAACATTAAAAATCTATGGCTTGAAGGAGACTCCAAAAACATAATTGATTGCCTCTGTGGCAAGTCTCCCCCCTCGTGGACCATCAATTCATGGATTGAGGAAGCCATTTTGAACTTGGCCAAATTTGAAAAAGTTAAAATATCACACGCCTATAGAGAAGCCAATGCTATGGTGGAGTTTTTTGCTAATGAAGGAATTAAGAGTAATAAAGTGTGTACCTACCTAAATATTAGCAATCTAAATTTTAATGTTTGTGCCCTGTTAAATTATGATAAATCACATGGTAAAGCGACGTATTATCCCTTTAATGAGGACAGATTGGATTTATCACATCACAATCACTAGATTGCATGGGACCAAGCCCAGTGGAGTAAGCTACAAGAAAACTCCACACGCTTTGTGGTTCTTAGATTTGGCGGGGCCAATTTTAGAAAGGCTTGTGTTTGGATCTACCTCACTATGTCAGCTGAAATGGGAGGAGACAGAAAGCGAACTAAGCCGGACAGCTACGAAACACATATGAAAAATTCCAAGGTTTGGAACAAGATTAAAAGCGGAGGGTTGATTCCTTTCCTGGAGAAGCTTCATGGCTCTAACCAGGAGGCCACGGATCTCTTTTCCAAAAATTGGAATGATGGTAAGCTGACTCTATTTGGCAGGAATGTGGAACTCAACAAAAATCTTATCGCTGATGTTATGGGATTACCCACTGATGGGAAGAACTTCTTTAGGGACAGGGCTTTTTCTTACGAAGCTGCTATCAGATTTCCTAAAAAGGACAAGGAAAGGCTAAGTATTGTCAAAATTGCTAACAGTTACTTCCATGTTGACTCCATAAAGGCTATCTGTAGAAAGGTTCTTCGGGTCATCATGGAGTACATTACGGTGGACGGGCACTTCACAAAAGTCTATGGCTACCACTTCGCTCTTCTCAACCATTTCCGACACAAGGTAAGGGTCTCTATCCCCTATTATCTTTTCTGCTCCTTGAAGAAAAGCTTGGAGGACAATAAGAAAAACCCTAAAAGATTCCCCTGCACACTGGGTTAATTAGGCTGATTGCTGAACATCTCCATGTGCCCGCTCCTGCTACATTGGAAACCAACCCAAACTTTGAGAGTGATGATACTAAGCCCAGTGACTCGGAGTATTTTCCTAACTCTAGCCCAGTTAGAAAAGCCCCTAGCTTGCATGTTGGCCCTTCTAGGGATTCCGGTAAAACCCGCATGCTTGAGCTTGACAATCCTTCCCTTAAGATCAACTTTGTTGACAAGAAAACCCAAGCCAAAAGCCTTGTCTCCTACTCTGAAGATTCCTCTAAGTCGGAGGAATCTGATACCAACAATTTTGAGCATTGTGCTGACCCTCTGTCGGACACACACATTTATGATAATTCCCCTATTAACACTGGAAAAGAGCCCTCCCTGGATTATCTCAACCATGCCAGAATCAACTCTGAGTCCCACTCCAAACTCTTGGATTGGACTTTCTCTAAAATTAATGAGCTGAAAATTAAAAACTAGGCCCTGCAAAGTAAGATCGATGAAATGGGCGCTAAGATTGCTGAGATGGAAAAGAAAGAAGTGGCTCACAATAACAGAAAGATTGACACCGAAGCTGAGAACTTAAGGAATACCATGAAAATTATCACCGAGCAAAACAACCGTATAGCAAGACACAATGCTATAATCATTAATGCGATGATTGAGAAGCTTGATAAAGCCCAACAGGGGTCTCTGGTGGTTGATCTAGAGGATACCAAGGATTAAAACTAGGATACAAAAGCTGGCATTTCCAGAAGAACCAGAGCCAATCTGAAGCGCAAGGGCCCCCTTACTCCGAAAATGATTCAAACTTTTAAAAAGGGGGTTAAAGATATGCAGGATCTGGAGGCAGAGACGGAGTCTGTCCTTAGAACTCTGAATTAATGGCTGGGGTTTTCTTTGTGCTTTCTCTGTTGGTCCTTCTTTCTTGACCTTTCTGGTCCTTTTTGTTTGGTTGTTGCTGGTCTTTTCTTGGGCAGCTATTTTTTTTGGTGGAACTCTGGTGTCCTCTTTGTAGTTTTGTAAACTTTGTGGTTTCGGGTCCCTGTAAAACCTGTTTTACCCTTTTATCAAAACATTTTCAAAACATAAAAAAAATTGCATCGTTGGATAGCTAAGAGATAACCCAACATTACCCATGTGCTCGATTTTTTTTATATTGAACCACGTGCAATCCTGATGGTGAGCATGAACTCGATTATGAGAAATATGGTGGATTTTTTAAAAACATGTCTCTGGTCGTTAGGAATGCCCTCCAAGCCTTTGGGTTGGTATTCCAAGGTAAGTACCAAGCTTAAAGTTTGGTAATTCCAAAAGCAAGATATAATGTGAGCACGTTATAACACGTGCGTGTTATATCTCACTTTTGACATGGTTTTTGCTTCTGCGGGGAACATGTCTACTAGAACATAACGCGAGTGCGTTATAACGCGCTCGTGTTATGTCTTAATTTATGTTAAATGCTAATATATTTTTATGTACATGTATGTATGTATGCTTGTATGGATGTAAGATTATATGTACATATGTATTATGCTTGTATGTATGCATTTATGTATGTCTTTAGATGAAGGGAGAATTTAGAGAGAGTCTAGAGAGATGGAGAGGGGGTCGAAGTGAGAGTTTAAGAGAGAGGGAGTGGGAGAGAAGGGGTTGGATTGAGGGGGACTTAGCTAGGTAGGGTGGGAGGGATAGAGGGAGGGAGAGAGAGAGAGGGGGGGTCAGAGAGAGAATTGAGGAGAGGGAGAGAGAGAATTGAGGGAGAGGGAGAGAGAGAGACAAAGAGAAAGAGAGGGTTATGTAGGTAGGGTGCGAAAGGGAGAGACTTGAGAGTGTGAGAGGGAGAGACTTGAGAGTGTGAGGGGGGTGAGAGGGAGAGACTTGAGAGATAGGTAGTGAGAGGGAGTGTGAGAGAGAGGAAGTGGGAGAGAGAGGGAGTGTGAGTGAGAGACCTGAGAGAGGGAGAGGGTGTGAGAGGGAGTGACCTGATAGAGGTAGAGAAAGAGGGGGGTGGAGTGAGAGGGACTTATCTAGGTAGGGTTGGAGGGATAGATAGAGAGAGGGGAGAGACAAAGAGAGAGTTACCTAGGTAGGTTTCCAGAGGGAGAGACCTTAGAGAGAGAGGGGGTGGGAGGAAGAGACATGAGAGAGAGGGAGAGAGAGGTAGTGGGAGAGAGTGGGATGGAGTGGGAGGGAAATAAAGAGAGATGGATAGAGGGAGTGAGAGAGGGTGGTAGGGATTGATTGAATGAGAGGTACGTAGAAAGAAGGAGATGGTAGATAGAGACAAATAGAGAGGGTGGGAAGGAGGGAAGGAGGGAGAGGTGAGATGTATAGATAGAGAGAAAGTGATAGGGGTTGAGGGTATAGGGTTGAGGGATTAGGGTGGAGGACCTATAGGGTTGATGGTTTCTAGGGTATTAGGGTTTAAGGTTTGAGGGTTGAGGGAATAGGTTTGATGGTAGAGGGTATTTGGTTGAGGGTATAGGGTAGAAGGTTTAAGGTTTAAGCATTTAGGGTTGAAGGGTTTGGGGTTAAGGGTTTAGGGTTAAGGGTTTACTTGGTTGAGGGTAGAGGGTTTAGGGTATAGTTTTGAGGGTATATAGTTGAAGGATTAGGTTCAGGGTCCAATGTAAGGGGTAGAGGGTTTAGGGTTTAAGGATTGAGGGTTGAGCGATTAAGGGTTGAGGGTTGATAATTGAGGGTTGAGTGTTTAATGTATAGGGTAAAGGGTAGAGGGTTTAAGGGTTGAGGGTTGAAGATTGAGGGTTTAAGGTATAGGGTCGAGGGATTAGGGTTGAGGGTCCAATATATAGGGTAGAGGTTATAGGGATTGAGAGATTAAGGGTTGAGGGATTAGGGTTTAGGGTAGAGAGTATTGGGTTGATGGTAGA